>SKCR01035317.1:0-211658 GCA_019454045.1 Zanthoxylum bungeanum | reverse complement strand
TTTCAGAGGTTAAGTTTTCAGGGTCTGAATTTAGAGTCTAATTTCAGAGGTTAAGTTTTCAGGGTCTGAATTGACAAGAAACCCACTTGGATTCGAAATCCAAGCAAACCCCAAGCAACGGACAGAACCCCAAGAACCGCGACTTTGATTTTGTAGAAACAAAACCCTTCCTAGGCCACAAAGAAGACCCACAAAGAACTTGCCCTTGAGAACCTTTAAGATGAATCATTGTAGTGTTTTGCTAGCAATGGAGACGCCACTAAGTTTGCCAAACTTAGATAAGTCGATTCAAACCTGAAAAGGGAAATCCCTCCCTTACAAGAATTCAACCATAGCCAAAGCTTTAAGCTTTTGAGTTTTACAAATTTTATTGATTGTCCTCCAAATGAAAAAGAGAGAAAGCTTAAATAGTGTTACAAAGAGAAACCCTAAAGGCATAAAGACAACAATGCCCCTAAAGGCTAAATTACAAAAATACCAAAGTCTTCAAGTCTTCAAAGGCCTTTGAAGCTGATTTGGGCCAAGTGAAGTGGCTTTGGGCCCTCTCTATTAAAGCCCACATGCGTCTCTATTTGTTTGTTGCAATCGGCCATAAAACTCTGAACTAATCCCGCCATTGCTTCTCTGAGTCTTTTGGTCCTCTGCCTCGTAATTGGCCCTTCTGGTACTTGTAATGGGTCTTTTGCTTTGTTGTCGACCTGGATCATGTCATAGGTTAAGTTTTCAGGGTAATTTTTGGGTATGAAACCAGAGTCTAATTTCAGAGGTTAAGTTTTCAGGGTCTGATTTCAGGGTCTGAATCTGAAGGTTTTTTTTAATCACTAGGGTTTTAGAACCAAATCACACAGCCGCCTAAGAACATGCTTATTTCTTCAACATATGCTAAATAACAGAAAGTATATGACAAACTATATGAAAAACAGAACAAAACCTAGATCCAGAAATAAACAAATATGATGAACGGATATGAAGAACAAAACAAAACCCAGATCCAGAAATAAACAAAAAGAAAACAGAAACAAGATCCAACAAGAACTGAAATGAAAAAAAAATAGAATCAAACAAAAAGTAAAGATAGGAAAATCAGACCTTGGAACACTGAGCTCTGATACCAAATGACAAGAAACACACTTGGATTCGAAATCCAAGCAAACCCCAAGCAACGGACAGAACCCTAAGAACCGCGAATTTGATTTTGTAGGAAAAAAACCCTTCCAAGGTCACAAAGAAGACCCACAAAGAACTTGCCCTTGAGAACCTTTAAGATGATTCCTTGTAGTGTTTTGCTAGTAATGGAGACGCCACTAAGCTTGCTAAACTTAGATAAGTCGATTTTAACTTGAAAAGGGGGATCCCTCCCTTACAAGAATTCGACCATAGCCAAAGCTTTAAGCTTTTGTGTTTACAAATTTCGTTGATTGTTCCAAAAAGAAAAAGAAAGAAAGTTTAAATAGTGTTACAAAGAGAAACTCTAAAGGCATAAAGACAACAATGCCCCTAAAGGCTAAATTACAAAAATACCCAAGTCTTCAAAGGCCTGTGAAGCTTCATTCAGAACTGATTTGGGCCAAGTGAAGTGGCTTTGGGCCCACTCTATTGAAGCCCACATGCGTCTCTATTTGTTTGTTGCAATTAGCCATAACACTCTGAACTAATCCCGTCATTGCTTCTCTGAGTTTTTTGGTCTTCTGCCTCGTAATTGGCCCTTCTGGTACTTGTAATGGGTCTTTTTCTTTGTTGTCGGCATGGATCATGTCAATTGGGAATGGTGAGAAGACATTATTGTGGTTTGATTACTGGCATCCTCGTGGTCCGATTGTGGATACGTTGGGTGAGAGAGTGATTTACGACTCTGGCTTGAATAAGACGGCTACAGTTGCTTCCATGATTTCTGATTCTTCTTGGTGTTAGCCTCCTGCTAGATCTGCTACCCTTGTTGATTTGGCCCAGACTCAACTATCGGATCCTTCTAGTATTATAGAGGTTGAGCTGGTTTGGGCGGATGACATAAGAGGGAGGTTTTTTAGTGGATAGTGCTTGGAATGCTATGCGGACAAGGGGTCCATTGATGCATTGGTCTCGAGTTGTTTGGTTTTGGAAGGCTATCCCCCGCCATTCTTTTCTGCTTTGGATATCTATTCAGGGAGGCCTTTGTACCCATGATACTCTGATTAGGTTCGGTATCTCTGCTTGCTCTCGTTGTATCCTCTGTGGTTGCTCAGGTAGCACAGTATCCTCACCTGAGGGAGAGGAACGCCCGCACCCATGATAGGCCTCCTCGCCATGTTTTTGTTCTTCTTAGTGATATTATTTTTGATGTTCGGAATCGTGCTAGCTTATTGCGGAAGGTGAAACCATCTTATGATAATAAATGGCTTCACCTCTCCTAGCATTTGCCCGATGACATCTTCTCTTGATCTTTTTTTGCTTGTAGCCTTTCGACTTTTCTTCTATCTAGGAGGGCCTGTCCTCTCTAGTTGGCTGGGGTATGCCCATTGCTCTTGTATAGTTTTGTTTTGGCTAATATACTTACTTTATCCAAAAAAAAAAACTTTGCTTGAAATGGGTCTTTTCTTTCTTAAAATCTGAGAAAAGCCTTTCTGAAAACTTCTGTGAAAAATATCTCTGGTACTGTGGAAAAAATTGATGCATGGGGGCGTTACGTATCGCCGTCCCCCCATATGCCCAACTAGAGCCAGAAATGAAAATCCATGACTTTGGGGCGTTACGTATCGCCGTCCCCCAAAGCATGCCACTCATGTCCCTGAAATTAGTGGACTTGGTTACGCGTTTGGATTACTCTCTTTAGAACATTTCTATCCCTTTAAATAAATGTAAAATAAAATTCAGGCCCTTAGTGACACGAATCCAGCCACTCAAGGAACATTAGATGTCACGGCCAGTAACATGGTAGAGCCTTTACAAGTTCCAACAGGGCCAATCAACACGCCAGAAAGCTAAGAAGATCAGAGACGCAATGGCGGGACTAGAACAGAGTGCCATGGCTGAGTGTGACAGACAACCCTAGGGCATATTAGCGTCACCTGAGGTCTTCAATTGAGTGGGTCCAAAGCTATTTCACGTGGCCCAAGTCATTCTAGAAGACGTACAATAGCCGATTTTGAAGATAGGAGCATTTTGAAGAATTTGGTCATTTTATGCCTTATATGTAATTCAGCCAAATGGGCTTGTATTTTGACCTTTTGCTTGACATGTTGACTCTAGTTAGGCTATTTGTAACTTAGTTAACTAGATCATTTGGGTCAAATTGGATTAGAACTAAGTTAGTTAGTTTTAGGACCTTTTGGTCTTTTTACCTTTTGAAGGGCATTTTAGAAAATTTGCCTTATCCTATATATTGTAAACTTTGTCTTCTTCAATAACAACTTGCATATTTCGAATTTCTTCAAATAAAATGGCTTTCAAGCTTAAGGGAGGGATTCCCCTTTGTTTCAGCTTTGACTTATCTAAGGCGTGGCAACCTTGGTGGCGTCTCCGTGCTAGCAGAACACTGCAAGGAATCATCTTAAGGGTTCTCAAAGACAAGTTCTTTGTGGGTCTTCTTTGTGGCCTTGGAAGGGTTTTGTTCCTACAAAATCGAATTCGCGGTGCTTGGGGTTCTATCCGTTCCGAGGGGTTTGCTTGGCCTTAAAACATCCAAGTGAGTTCCGCGTCACTTAGTTACGCGTTGCAGTTCTAAAAAAAATTCTGAACTTTTTGGCTGAGTAGCGATGCCGGTCCCATCCGCATCGCGACACGCCCGTGCAAATTTATTGCACGTCTCTCCCTCATTCGCGTCACAACGCGAGCTTGGCGCTTCACGACGCGACGCTGATTCCAGGGGCAGATTCTTGCTCCTTCCATAGTCATCCCCAAATCTCATTTCATGTCAACACCATAATCTCAACATATACTAACCACCATAATGCACCTCCAATCATCTCATTTCCACTAAAATCTCATCATTCCTACTAAATGCTTCAACTACAATATGATAACTAAAATTCACCTAAGCATGGGCTTCTCAATCATTAATCATCAATCAACACAAGACTACTAATCAATAACAAACTACCATCATCAAACCATTACAACTTAAAACATCAAGGTTTGGTTCATTTGTTTGCTTACCTTAATTCAATCTTATTCTTCCCCAATAAAACCCTTTGATCCCTTTTTTCCTTCTTCTTAGTTTAGCTTGAATGAATTACCTTGTTAGCTTCAAGTTTTGTTAAGGAAATGCAATTTTCTCTCTTTCTCTCCTCTCCCTCTATCTCACGTACATGCCAAGGAAATGAAGAAATGATTTTCTCTCCTTCTTGTAATTTAATCATTTCTAGAGAAATTTAGTAAAATTGGTTATAGTTTTGTTTTGCGCCTTGGGCTTCCATTTTTCATTACTTTTTTAATTTTTTTTTGGGCCTTACAAGAAATAAGGAAAGTTGGGCTAAAAATTCAAGTATTTGATCATTGTCTCAAGTAAATTCCGGAAAATATTTACTAGCCCGGAAAAGAAAATCCCAAGCGTCACTAGCCGAACAAAGTATTTGGGGTCGTTACATTATTCATCTTGTAAATTGAGTTTTATAATGCTAACTTTTATCATGAATTTTTCTTAGTGTGCTAAGGTTGAATGAATAATTGAAATTGATACTTCTAGATTTGTTAGTAGGTTTTTCTTGGGTGGATTGTGTGCTTTTTTTGGTTGGATGAAGGAAAATTTTCGAGCTAGAGAGGGTTATGCGTTCGGCCAAGGGGGAATTTTAGAGGGATTTGTGAAGGAATTGAAGTGAATGATAATTGATGATTTTAGGATGACGGGTCTCATGATTATGGTTCTACATTGATGGAGTTGCAGAGTGTATATGATTGGTAGTAGAGTTCGGCAGTTAAGGGTTTTCTTTTTGGAAGAATGTTTGGATAGTGGATTTGAATGACAATGTGATAAATTGTGTGTATTTCTGAAATTAATGATTCCTATGTCTATATAGGATTGTGAATAGTCATGCTAGGTTGCTATTGAAGTTGGATTAAGGAAATTATTTTATTAGTGCATTAAGTTATAGTTTCAGCCAACTTGGGAGTGGTTCTTAAATGAAATTTTCCTAGTAAATTATCAATAGATATTATGTTTGGAAACTAAACAGTGCAAGGTTATTGTATTCAATGGTTGCTTCTGGATAGATTAGAAAATTTTGGGAAAGTATGAGTGTGTTGGTTTCGGCCATGGACTTTTAAGCGGGAGTGTGGTGTTTGACAAATGGAAATAAAATAGCATGTTTTGATGTTGTATTTGCAGTTAAATTGAAACGTCAGCCCTATTATATTAATTTTTTTAGCCTTGTAACTTCGGTTATGGATCTTCTAATTTTGGCTATAATGGTTAACATATAGATGAGGTTATTGCTCGAAAGCTAACCAGTTACACGAGAAATGTCTAGTGGATGGTGCTTATAGTATACAAATTTTTTTTTGGATAAAGTAAGTATATTAACCAAAACAAAACTATACAAGAGCAATGGGGCATACCCCAGACAACTAGAGAGGACATGCCCTCCTAAGTTTTATTTCTGAATTACGATTACTTTATTAGTTTATTAAGAGAGAAACTTATTTCAAGTTGCAATCACCATCGCAAGTGTCCTGGTAGAAGTCTTAGAAGTTTAGGATCTTTGGTTATTATGTTGTTTGTTTTGATGAGCACGCTGTTTTGTATTGATAAATTAAAGTTTGATTTGCATATGTTGTGGGCACAGAGCCCTTAAGTGTTGACTGATGTTGTGGGCAAGGAGCCATTGAGTGTTGATTTTGATCTTGATGTCTTTTGAGTTGACCTGAGGTCATTTTGTATGTTTGATGTATTCTTCAGGTTTTGTTTGATGCTGGACTGTGATCCAGGTTGTCCAATTTTAAGATATATCATGTTCGATTTTCTGTAAATTTGGAGGCTTATGGAGATAGGTTAATCCTGTCTCCTGCCGGTAACATCCTGCCTCTGGCGGGGTATTACAGTTGGGGTATCAGAATGAAGGTTTAGGTGTCGGTGACTGCAGGTGCAGTGTATCTGATTGTCTGAGTAAGTATTTTATTGCGTATAAACCATATAGGTCTCATGTTTTTAACTTGATTTGATTTCTAGTATTTGGTATGATGTGCAATGATTTTGATTTTGATTTGATATATATATGTATATATGTATACTAAGTTAAAAGTGTGTCGTTTATATAGGTATATGTATATATGTATGTGATGTGAATTCAATGTGTTTTGAGGTACAAGAAATTATATGATGTTGATTATCTGAATTGTGAACGAATATTTTAATTTATAATTTAGGAACTCAGTGTTTGATTTTTGGCATAAAAGTATTTTGAAAAGAAAAAAGGAAAGAAAAAAAGAAAGAAAACGGATTTCAGATATTTTGATTTTGAGTATAAAGGATAAAGAATATATTTCTACATTGACGATTGAGTCACGTTTTCATGTTTTATGATTTATCGATGTATTTCCGTCGAGGTGTTTGATGATATATTTTCGTGTCGGCGCTCGAAAATGATTTTGATATTTTTAAACCGTAAAACTTTATTTCCGTCGAGACTCTTGAAAATCGATTTCCATCACTGACAAGAAACCCACTTGGATTCGAAATCCAAGTAAACCCCAAGCAACAGACAGAACCCCAAGAACCGCGAATTTGATTTTGTAGGAACAAAACCCTTCCAAGGCCACAAAGAACTTGCCCTTGAGAACCTTTAAGATGAATCCTTGTAGTGTTTTGCTAGCAATGGAGACGCCATTAAGTTTGCCAAACTTAGATAAGTTGATTCAAACTTGTAAAGGGGAAGGCTTGGTTTGCTAGAGGTTCTAACCTCCGATAATGGCTTCTTTTTGTTCGGGGTCTAATTTCAGAGTCAGATTTCAAAGGCTAAGTTTTTATAGTCTGATTTCAGGGTCTGAATTCAAGGATAAGTTTCAGGGTCTGAATTCAGAGTCAGATTTCAAACTTCACTAGGGTTTTTAGAAACAAATCACACAGCCGCCAAAGAACATGCTTATTCCTTCAACATATGCTAAAGAACAGAAAGTATATGACGAACTGATATGAAGAACAGAACAAAAACCCAGAACTAGAAAATGATAAAAGATGAACTGATATGCAAAACACAACAAAATCAGATCCAAAAATAAACAAAACGAAAACAGAAACAAGATCCAACAAGAACTGAATCGAAAATAACAAGAACGAAAATAAAACAGAATCAAACAAAGAAAAGATAGGAAAAATCAGACCTTGGAACCCTGAGCTCTAGATACCAAATGACAAGAAACCCACTTGGATTCGAAATCCAAGCAAACCCCAAGCAACGGACATAACCCCAAGAACCGCGAATATGATTTTGTAGAAACAAAACCCTTCTAAGGCCACAAAGAAGACCCACAAAGAACTTGCCCTTGAGAACCTTTAAGATGAATCCTTGTAGTGTTTTGCTAGCAATGGAGACGCCACTAAGTTTACCAAAACTTAGATAAGTCGATTCAAATTTGAAAAGGGGAATCCCTCCCTTACAAGAATTCGGCCATAGCCAAAGCTTTTAAGCTTTTGAGTTTTTATAAATTCGTTGATTGTTTTCCAAAAGAAAAAGAAAGAAATCTTAAATAGTGATACAAAAGAAACCCTAAAGGCAAAAAGACAACAATGCCCCTAAATACGAAATTACAAAAATACCAAGTCTTTAAGTCTTCAAATGCCTATGAAGCTTTATTCTAAACTGATTTGGGCCAAGTGAAATGGCTTTGGGCCCTTTCCATCGAAGCCCACATGCGTCTCTATTTTTTGTTTGTTGCAGTGGCCCATAAAACTCTGAACTAATCCCGCCATTGCTTCTCTGAGTCTTTTGGTCCTCTGCCTCGTAATTGGCCCTTTTGGTATTTGTAATGGGTCTTTTACTTTGTTGTCGGCCTGGATCATGTCAGTTGGTATTCCAGAGAGGATGGTGGGTTGGATTCAGGAGTGTATGACTTCTACTAGTTTTTCTGTGTCTATAATGGAGAGTTGCATGGTTTTTTCTCTGGGGGTCGCGGGTTGCGACAAGGTGATCCTATGTCTCCTTATCTCTTTGTTTTGGCTATGGAAGTTCTGTCAGGTTTACTTCATAAAATGGCTCTTAATCAGGGTTTCAAGTTCCACTGGCGGTGTTCTAAGGACCGTCTCACTCATCTTTGCTTTGCAGATGACCTTATGATTTTTTGTAAAGCGGATGCATCCTCGGTTTCCTTGATCAAGGATTTCTCTCAGGCAGTTCAGTGGTTTATCAGGTTTAATCCCGAATCCAGCTAAAAGTCATTTCTTCTCCTCTGGTATCTCTTCTACCCTTCAGGGCCAGCTGCGTCATGTTTTTGGGGTTCCAAGTAGGGATTCTTCCAGTGCGGTATTTGGGAGTCCCTTTGATTTCTACTAAACTCTGGGCCTCAGATTGTGCTTCTCTTGTGGATCGTATTGTCATGCGTGCTAAGAGTTGGAGTAGTAAGTTTCTCTCTTATGCGGGGCGGCTTCAACTCATTAAGTCTGTTTTGTTCTCCATTCAAGTTTATTGGTATTCTTTATTTATTCTTCTTAAGTATGTTATTAGGAAGGTGGAGACGATTCTCCGTTCTTTCCTTTGGAAGGGTAGCGCGCTCACCTCTTTTGGGGTGATAGTGGCTTGGAGTAGAGTTTGTCTACCTCTAAAGGAGGTGACAAGAAACCCACTTGGATTCGAAATCCAAGCAAACCCCAAGCAACGGACAGAACCCCAAAAACCGCGAATATGATTTTATAGAAACAAAACCCTTCCAAGGCCACAAAGAAGACCCACAAAGAACTTGCCCTTGAGAACCTTTAAGATGAATCCTTGTAGTGTTTTGCTAGCAATGGAGACGCCACTAAGTTTGCCAAAACAAAGATAAGTCGATTCAAACTTGAAAAGGGGAATCCCTCCCTTACAAGAATTCGGCCATAGCCAAAGCTTTAAGCTTTTAAGTTTTTTTATAATTTTCGTTGATTACTTCAAATGAAGAAGAAAGTAAGCTTAAAATAGTGTTACAAAAAGAAACCCTAAAGGCATAAAGACAACAATGCCCCTAAAAACGAAATTACATAAATATCAAGTCTTTAAGTCTTCAAATGCCTAGGAAGCTTTATTCTAAACTGATTTGGGCCAAGTGAAATGGTTTTGGGCCCTTTCCATCGAAGCCCACATGCACCTCTATTTGTTTGTTGTAGTCGGCCATAAAACTCTGAACTAATCCCGCCATTGCTTCTCTGAGTCTTTTGGTCCTCTGCCTCGTAATTGGCCCTTCTGGTATATGTAATGCGTCATTTGGTTTGTTGTCGGCCTGGATCATGTCATCCCCTCCCTCTTGAAAAGGATTCGACCTCGAATCTGTACCTGCATCAAAAGGAGTTAAGTCAGAAACATTAAATGTAGCAGACACATTATACTTACCTTGTAAATCCAGCTTGTATGCATTGTCATTAATCCGTTCCAAAACTTGAAATGGACCATCCCCTCTCGGTTGTAGCTTAGATTTACGTTGTTCAGGAAATCTCTCCTTGCGCATGTGTATCCAACGAACAATATCATAAGCCTTCATCAAATCAATCTTAAGAGCACATCTCGGGATCCCACCACTTCGATGATAATTCCTCACCAACTCCTGGCACAACAGATGTTATCACTAATACGCCACCCCACAATAAAAGCAGATTGATTAGGACTGACCACTGAAGGAAGAATAACCCTAATTCGATCCTCAATAAGTTTGGCAATACATTTGTAAATAGTGTTGCAATAAGATATAGGTCAAAAATCCTTAACCTGAGAGGGGTTAGGAATCTTCGGAATCAGAACAATAGACGTAGCATTTACCTGTTTCAAAAGTCTCCCATAACAAAAGAAAGAATAAATAACCCGAAGAACATCACCACCCAATATACTCCAAGCCTTCTTAAAGAGACCCGAATTAAACCCATCCGAACCAGGAGCCTTATTATCCTTTAAAGAGAACAAAACAGCCTTAATCTCCTCATTTGAAACCTCCCGAGCAAGAATCCCTCTCTGCTTTTCAAACACTTATTGAGTAATAGCGAATGAAGAAGATCCCTATCAAAATCCCACAAACTATATTGAGGCCCCAAAAGAGTCCCATAGAAAGACACAATCTCCTTCATCACTAAAGCAACATCCTTCAAACAAGTCCCATCCTCCTTAGAGATATAAGTAATTTTGCTACGTCGATGATGTTGCTTCATAGCTTGGAAAAAGAACTTCGAATTTGATCCCCCAAGATTGAGCCACTGAACTCGAGATTTTTGCCGAACTAAACCCTCATCAGCCTGACTCCGGTTACCATCAATAAAGATAATAATCCACCTCCTTACCTAACAGAAAAGAGTCACAAGGGTTCTCCTACAAGGCACCCTGCACCCTGCACCCTCTCCAACTCCCTTTTAACATCCAAAGCCCTACTCGAAAGATTAGAAAAGTGCTCTACGTTAAACTTCTTCAGCGCCACCTTCACGCTCTTCAGCTTTCGACATAAGCAAAACATCGGGGTTCCACTAACATCAATATCCCAAGCTCTAGCCACAACCTTAGGGAAATCTAGATGTTCATACCAATAATCAAAGAATCTAAAAGGGATTTTCCTTTTAGGGAGCTCAACGAGATTCACAACCATATGAGAATGGTCCGAAAAATGGGGAGCAAGAAACCTAACAACTGAACCAGGAAAGAGACACTCCCAAGATGTATTAGCGACAACACAATCCAGCTTCCGCCAAATAGGAGAATGAACCTGCTTATTAAACCACATAAAATGACAACAAGAAATCTGAAGATCATCCAAACCAGCCTGGCCTAGGCAACCACCCAACTCATCCGTCCAAGAAGGCCACGCCAAAGAACAGCCATTATGCTCAAAAGGAGAACGAATGGCATTGAAACTACCCATAACCAACTACGGAGAAGCGCCAAATTCACTACTACTAGCAAGAAAATCAGCCCAAAGCTCCTGATGCCTCTCATATTCACACTTACTATAAACCACAAAAACCATACAGCTCTAAAGATAAGTAAATGTGAAACATGACAAATGATAGCTTGAGGAGAAAAGCGAATAATACTAACATCAACATCACTCACTCGAATTCCAACAAACCCAACATCGTAGGATGAGGTTTCAGATTGGGAATGGTGAGAAGGCTTTATTATGGTATAACAATTGGCACCCTCTGGGACCAATTGTGGATACCTTGGAGAGAGTCATTTATGATTCGGGACTAGATAAGATGGCTAGGGTGGTGATAGAAACCTGCCTGGAACAAAGCCAAGCAAACCCCTCCACGTGTTCTAAGCCCCAAGAATCGCGAATCTTGATTTTGTAAGAACAAAATTCTTCCAAGATCAAGTCCAACCCATAAGGAACCTTACCCTTAAGAACCTTTCTTATTTCTTTGGAGAATCCTGAACAGTGATACATGTGCTACAACGCTTGCCACACGTTGATAAGCTTTGTTCCATAAAACCAAGGAAGAATCCACTCCCAAGATGACACAAGTCAATTTGTTTTGTAAAAAGATATATTCTTAGTAAATTCTCAATTACATTAATAATGCCCCTTTAAATAGGTGGCTAACCCTAATTATACCCAAATATGATAAAACCCTAGTAAAATAAAAATCCAATAACACATAAAATACTTTAAATTATCGCACATGGGCTTTGTAATATAATTAAAGTTTAGCCCAGCACTTAAACAACACATAACCTTAAAAAATATAAAATATAAAAACTGTAGGGATATTTTGCGTCCTTATTTTAACCACGAAGAAGTTCGAATTGGACTTTGATGTAAGCTACAAAGTTGTAGAAATACGGGTTCTCTTTCCAATGCAACTTGAATCATCAAAATCGGACATCAGACGAGAAAGTTACGTCCAAAATAAGAAGACTATGCAAATCTCATCGCTACTAATGCACCATTGGGAAATTAAGTCCGAAATCAATCAAGGCAGCCCATGCACGTCCAAAACCCATTTCATTCTTGATTTACACATAATAAATCCTTCATATAAAGTATCATGCATGGACCAAACTCCAGAACCCAAGGAATCTTCCAAATCCACCAAAATGGCCTAAATACACCAATCTGACCAAGCCATGCAATCAACCACAACTTCAAGTTGACTTGGCCCAACAAACAGAACTCATTCTAGATCACATCATTCTCCCTCTCTTGAAAAGGATTCATCCTCGAATCCGTGCCCGGATCATAGATAGTAATGATAAAATGAATTGGATGATTATTCTGGAACAAAGAAAAATCACACGAAGGAGAAATGTCAATGTTAGGACAATAATGTTTGCCTACTATTCCCTCTTGCCCACACTCTTCCTCAAAATATATTTTCATTGCACTCACTGCTCCAATGAGATTCCTAATTAAGTTCACATTCTCAATCTTATTCATAACAAATTTTATATGTTTAACACGCACAAAATTCTCACATGAGTTTACCCAAGTATTTCCCGACTCATTACTCTCATTTGGATGCTCAAAACTCTCAATACATTCGACTATACATGTAGATTCATTAATACATTAGACATGCATTAGCTTCAAAATTATCATCACCAGCAACAGCAAAGTCTCCATCTCAGCAATAGCAACAACTTCCACATCACACTCACTCTTCGCTACTTGCTCACTCACTACCACGCCCATATTTTCTTCTTTTACATTCACAAAATCAATAACAAGTTTATTTTCCAAGCACTCGGCAACTCTTTCTTTTTTCCTCTTTTCAACCTCACTTCTTCTCTTCATTTTTAATTGATATGTATAGGCTTGTTGTGGTGTTAAAAGAGGAAGAATCACTGACCTTCGCTCCGTGACATAAATGTACCTACTCCTCTCAACATGATGCCACACTTGCCTACCATATTTCCATGAACCACCCAACAATACATGACAGTCAAGCATAGGCACCACATCACATAATACCTCATCATGAAACCTCATAGTAGAAAATGCAACCATAACTTGATACTCCACCTTAAACTCAGCACAATTAGGCAAGCCTTAAAACACATAAGGCTTAGGATGGTTTTGCAATGACAACTTCAATTTCTCCACGAGATTGGTACTTACTAAATTAGCCCAATGTTCCCCATCAATAATCACACTACACACCTTATCTTTCACAAATACTCTAGTACGAAAGATATTATCTCTTGGTTGTCCCATAATATCAACCAACACACTGGCCATCTCAACAAAACAAACTTAAGAAGGAAGAAAATACCAAAAAAATTAACAAAGACAAGATAAACAATAAGTCGAAAAAAATTTAAAAAAAAAAAGACCACGTAAGACTCAAAACAAAAACACAAAAAAATCAGATTCAAAACTCAATGATAAATTCAACCAAAAATTTCCTTTTCGATTAAGGAACACTAAGGCAATCCCTAGTACAACTTAACACACAAGGTAATTGATCAAACTTTTCTTATTTCTCCTGCAAAAATTTGAATTTAATTTTTTGATAATGACTCTAAATCCTAATTACGCATGCAAATTAAACAAACAAACTGATTCAGAACTGATTAGAAACCAGAACCTGAAACTGACTCAAATCCCGTAACTAATATTCGGACCAGAAATTGGGACCCAATATGAGAACATACAGCCTTCAACTGTGCACTATTGACTAGATCTCATCAAGTACATATAAATCGATATTATAGGTCTCGTAACTCTTTCTAGATCAAAAGTTACAGCCTTTTGAAATTCAGTGCGCGGGTAAAACATTATGACCGAATTGATCCGAAAATTACAGACAATTTCGACTCGAATTGACTCAAAACTCTAAGAATTGAATCCTAAATGCTATTACCATGAAATATCATTATAATAACATGATAAACACAAAGAAAAAAAATTGAAACTAGATGAGACAAAAAAAAAATAAAAGACTTCATAAAACGATAAAAATAGAGAAAATCTTGACCTTGGAACCCTGAGTTCCTGATACCAAATGATAGAAACCTGCCTGGAACAAAGCCAAGCAAACCCCTCCAAGTGTTCTAAGCCCCAAGAATCGCGAATCTTGATTTTGTAAGAACAAAATCCTTCCAAGATCAAGTCCAACCCTTAAGGAACTTTGCCCTTAAGAACCTTTCTTTATTTCTTTGGAGAATCCTGAACATCGATACAGCGCCACAACGCTTGCCACACGTTGATAAGCTTTGTTTCCATAAAACCAAGGAAGAATCCACTCCCTCAAGATGACACAAGTCAATTTGTTTTGTAAAAAGATATATTCTTAGTTAATTCTCAATTATAAGTAATAATGCCCCTTTAAATAGGTGGCTAACCCTAATTATACCCAAATATGATAAAGCCCTAATAAAATAAATCCAATAACACATAAAATACTTTAAAATTTTATGCATGGCCTTTTTAATATAATTAAAGTTCAGCCCAGCACTTAAACAACACATAACCTTAAAAAATATAAAATATTAAAACTGTAGAGATATTATGCATCCTTATTTTGACCAAGAAGAATTATGAACTGGACTTTGATGTACGCTACAAAGTTGTAGAGCTACGAGTTCTCTTTCTAATACAACTTGAATTACCAAAATCGCACATCGGACGAGAAATTTATGTCCCAAATACGAAGACGGTGCAAATCCCGTCGCTACTAATGCACCATTCGGAAATTAAGTCCGAAATCAATCAAGACAGCCCATGCACATCCAAAACCCATTCATTCTTGATTTACACATAATAAATCCTTCATATAAAGTATCATGCATGGACCAAACTCCAGAACCCAAGGAATCTTCCAAATCCGCCAAAATGGCTGAAATACACCAATCTAACCAAGCCATGCAATCAGCCACAACTTCAAGTTGACTTGGCCCAACAAACAGAACTCATTCTGGATCACATCATTCTCCCTCTCTTGAAAAGGATTCGTCCTCGAATCCGTGCCCGGATCATAGATAGTAATGATAAAATGAATTGGATGATTATTCTGGAACAAAGAAAAATCACACGAAGGAGAAATGTCAATGTTAGGACAATAATGTTTGTCTACTATTCCCTCTTGCCCACACTCTTCCTCAAAATATATTTTCATTGCACTCACTGCTCCAATGAGATTCCTAATTAAGTTCACATTCTCAATCTCATTCATAACAAATTCTTTATATTTAACACGCACAAAATTCTCACATGAGTTTACCCAAGTATTTCCCGACTCATTACTCTCATTTGGATGCTCAAAACTCTCAATACATTCGACTATACATGCAGTTTCATTAATACATTTAGCCATGCATTAAGCTTTAAAATTATCATCACCAGCAACAGCTAAGTCATCCATCTCAGCAATAGCAACAACCTCCACATCACACTCACTCTTCGCTACTTGCTCACTCACTACCATGCCCATATTTTCTTCTTTTACATTCACAATATCAATAACAAGTTTATTTTCCAAGCACTCGACAACTTTCTTTTTTCCTCATTTCAACCTCACTTCTTCTCTTCATTTTTAATTGATCTGTATAGGCTTGTTGTGGTGTTAAAAGAGGAAGAATCACCGACCTCCGCTTCGTGACATAAATGTACCTACTCCTCTCAACATGATGCCACACTTGCCTACCATATTTCCATGAACCACCCAACAATACATGACAGTCAAGCATAGGCACCACATCCCATAATACCTCATCATGAAACCTCATAGTAGAAAATGCAACCATAACTTGATACTCCACCTTAACCTCAGCATAATTAGGCAAGCCTTGTAACACATAAGGCTTATGATTGTTTTGCAATGACAACTTCAATTTCTCTACGAGATTGGTACTCACTAAATTAGCCCAATGTTCCCCATCAATAATCACACTACACACCTCATCTTTCACAAATACTCTAGTACGAAAGATATTATCTCTTGGTTGTCCCATAATATCAACCAACACACTGGCCATCTTAACAAAACAAACTTAAGAAGGAAGAAAATACCAAAAAAAAATTGACAAAGACAAGATAAACAATAAGGCGAAAAAAAATTTTAAAAAAAAGACCACGTAAGAGTCAAAACAAAAACACAAAAAAATCAGATTCAAAACACAGTGATAAATTCAACCAAAATTTCCTTTTCGATTAAGGAACACTAAGGCAATCCCTAGCACAACTTAACACACAAGGTAATTGATCAAACTTTTCTTATTTCTCTTGCAAAAATTTGAATTTAATTTTTTTTGATAATGACTCTCTAAATCCTAATTACGCATGCAAATTAAACAAACAAACTGATTCAGAATTGATTGGAAACCAAAACCAGAAACTGACTCAAATCCCGTAACTAATATTCGGACCAGAAATTGGGACCCAATATGAGAACATACAGCCTTCAACTGTACACTATTGACTAGATCTCATCGAGTTCATATAAATCGATATATTATAGGTCTCGTAACTCTTTCTAGATCAAAAGTTACAGCCTTTTGAAATTGAGTGCGCGGCTAAAAACTTCTGACCGAACTGATCCGAAAATTACATACAATTTCGACTCGAATTGACTAAAAACTCTAAGAATTGAATCCTAAAAGCTATTACCATGAAAGAACATTATAATAACATCCAAGATGCAGTCATAACATGAAAAACACAAGAAAAAAAAATTGAAACTAGAAGAGACGAAAAAAAATATAAAGACTTCATAAAACGTTAAAAATAGAGAAAATCTTGACCTGGAACCCTGAGCTCCTGATACCAAATGATAGAAACCTGCCTGGAACAAAGCCAAGCAAACCCCTCCACGTGTTCTAAGCCCCAAGAATCGCGAATCTTGATTTTGTAAGAACAAAATCCTTCCAAGATCAAGTCCAACCCTTAAGGAACCTTGCCCTTAAGAACCTTTCTTTATTTCTTTGGAGAATCCTGAACATCGATACAGCGCCACAACGCTTGCCACACGTTGATAAGCTTTTGTTCCGTAAAACCAAGGAAGAATCCACTCCCTCAAGATGACACAAGTCAATTTGTTTTGTAAAAATATATATCTTAGTTAATTCTCAATTACAATTAATAATTCCCCTTTAAATAGGTGGCTAACCCTAATTATACCCAAATATGATAAAACTCTAGTAAAATAAATCCAATAACACATAAAATACTTTAAAATTTCTTGCATGGGCTTTGTAATATAATTAAAGTTCATCCCATCAGTTAAACAACATATAACCTTAAAAAATATAAAATATAAAAACTGTAGGGATACTTTGCGTCCTTATTTTGACCAAGACGAAGTCCGAACTGGACTTTGATGTAAGCTACAAAGTTGTAGCTCTATGAGTTCTCTTTCCAATACAACTTGAATCACCAAAATCGGACATCGGACGAGAAAGTTATGTCCAAAATAAGAAGACTGTGCAAATCTCGTCGCTACTAATGCACCATTCGGAAATTAAGTCCGAAATCAATCAAGACAGCCCATGCACATCCAAAACCCATTTCATTCTTGATTTACACATAATAAATAATTCATATAAAGTATCATGCATGGACCAAACTCCAGAACCTAAGGAATCTTCCAAATCCGCCAAAATGGCTGAAATACACCAATCTAACCAAGCCATGCAATCAGCCACAACTTCAAGTTGACTTGGCCCAACAAACAGAACTCATTCTGGATCACATCATTCTCCCTCTCTTGAAAAGGATTCGTCCTCGAATCCGTGCCCGGATCATAGATAGTAATGATAAAATAAATTGGATGATTATTCTGGAACAAATAAAAATCACACGAAGGAGAAATGTCAATGTTAGGACAATAATGTTTGCCTACTATTCCCTCTTGCCCACACTCTTCCTTAAAATATATTTTCATTGCACTCACTACTCCAATGAGATTCTTAATTAAGTTCACATTCTCAATCTCATTGGAACCCTGAGCTCCTGATACCAAATGATAGAAACCTGCCTCGAACAAAGCCAAGCAAACCCCTCCACGTGTTTTAAGCCCCAAGAATCGCGAATCTTGATTTTGTAAGAACAAAATCCTTCCAGATCAGTCAAGTCCAACCCTTAAGGAACTTTGCCCTTAAGAACCTTTCTTTATTTCTTTGGAGAATCCTGAACATCGATACAGTGCCACAATGCTTGCCACACGTTGATAAGCTTTTGTTCCGTTAACCAAGGAAGAATCCACTCCCTCAAGATGACACAAGTCAATTTGTTTGGTAAAAAGATATATTCTTAGTTAATCTCATTTACAATAATAATGCCCCTTTAAATAGGTGGCTAACCTTAATTATACCCAAATATGATAAAACCCTAGTAAAATAAATCCAATAACACATAAAATACTTTAAAATGCTTTGTCAGTTTAGCATTTATGGAGGGAGAGGAATGCCCGCACTCATGATGCGCCTCTTCGGCCTGTTTCTGTCCTGCTTAGTGATATTATTTTTGATGTTCGGAATCGTGCTGGCTTTTTACGGAAGGTGAATCCATCTTAAGATAATAAACGGCTTCACCTATCCTAGCACTTGCCCGATGACATTTTCTGTTGATCTTCTTTTGCTTGTAGCCTTTTGGCTTTTCTTCTAGGAGGGCATGTCCTCTCTAGTAGTCTGGGGTATGCCCCTATGCACTTGTATAGTTTTCTTTTGGTTATACACTTACTTTATCCAAAAAAAAAACTATATATAATTAAAGTTCAGCCCAGCACTTAAACAACACATAACCTTAAAAAATATAAAATATAAAAACTGTAAGGATATATATATTTCGTCCTTATTTTGACCAAGAAGAAGTCCGAACTGGACTTTGATGTAAGCTACAAAGTTGTAGAGCTACGAGTTCTCTTTCCAATGCAACTTGAAATACCAAAATCGGACATCGGACGAGAAAGTTACATCCAAAATACGAAGCTTGTGCAAATCTCATCGCTACTAATGCACCATTCGGAAAGTTAAGTCCGAAATCAATCAAGGCAGCCCATGCACGTCCAAAACCCATTTCATTCTTGATTTACACATAATAAATCCTTTATATAAAGTATCATGCATGGACCAAACTCCAAAACCCAAGGAATCTTCCAAATCCACCAAAATGGCCTAAATACACCAATCTGACCAAGCCATGCAATCAGCCACAACTTCAAGTTGACTCGACCCAAAAAACAGAACTCATTCTGGATCACATCATTCTCCCTCTCTTGAAAAGGATTCGTCCTCGAATCCATGCCCGAATCATAGATAGTAATGATAAAATGAATTGGATGATTATTCTAGAACAAAGAAAAATCACACGAAGGAGAAATGTCAATGTTAGGACAATAATGTTTGCCTACTATTCCCTCTTGCCCACACTCGTCCTCAAAATATATTTTCATTGCACTCACTGCTTCAATGAGATTCCTAATTAAGTTCACATTCTCAATCTCATTCATAACAAATTTATATGTTTAACACGCACAAAATTCTCACATGAGTTTACCCAAGTATTTAAAAAAAAAAAAAAAAAAAAAAAAAAAAAAAAAAACTATACATGTAGTTTCATTAATACATTTAGCCATGCATTAGCTTTAAAATTATCATCACCAGCAACTGCTAAGTCATCCATCTCAGCAATAGCAACACCTCCACATCACACTCACTCATCGCTACTTGCTCACTCACTACCATGCCATATTTTCTTCTTTACATTCACAAAATCAATAAAAAATTTATTTTCCAAGCACTCGACAACTTCTTTTTTTTTTTCCTCTTTCAACCTCACTTATTCTCTTCATTTTTAATTGATATGTATAGGTGTTGTGGTGTTTTAAAAGAGGAAGAATCACTGACCTCCGCTCCGTGACATAAATATACCTACTCCTTTTCAACATGATGCCACACTTTGAAGGGGTTATTTAGGGGTGAATCCGGTAACGCAGCGGAAGCGGTGAAAATCCGATTTTCAGATTTCAAAACTTTTTCTCGGATTAATTAAATAAACATATTTATTTAATATTCCAATAATCAAATTATGAAAATAAATTCAATAAAACAATTTTAAGTGAATTTACCGAAATACCCTTGCTTTGTATTTTTGTCCGTTTTAGTCCGAAATTGATCCAATCAATTTTGAATGATTCTAAATCATTTCTAAGATGAACTTATGATGTTCAAAACATCAAAACACCAAAGCAACCAAAATCCCCATTTTTCTCTCTCAATGCCGAGAGCACCATTAGGTGCCAATTTTGTGCATTTTGTCACTTTCATGCTTCAAGACACATCCAAATGAAATCCAATCAACATGAAACTTTATATGCATCATATACACACATAAATACACAACATATATGAAAACCCCCAAATTTGGAGTTAGTCATAAACCCTAATTTTTCAATTTCCACAAATTGGACAAATTAGGCTAATACATTAAATCAAATGTTTCAATCATCAATCTTTCATCCAATTCAAGTCTCAACACAATGAAACAACTCAAGATCAAATCTAGGTCATTTAAGAGTGGGTCAATAACTCTAGAATAGCAACATGGTTTCATAAACCTTAAAAGAATACATATAACTACACTAGTTACATCTTTCTTCACCATACATGCTCAACACTTCATTCAAACTTCCATCAACAAAAACACAAAGAAATAAAGAAAGAAATATCTAAGAACAACATATGTTGAAGCCTAGATCCTAAGGAACATATTCCTCTATAATAGTAAGTTTGAAAAACTTACTAAATTCCAAGCTTTTCTGATTTTCTTTCTTCTCTCAAGCTTTCAAGGTTTCTTCAATGGAGTTTTTGTATAAAGTGTATTAGGTTAAGTGTTAAATGAAATGAAAATCAATTTATACTTGTTCATTTGGCCTTGGCCGAAAATACCAAAGCAAAAACAAAAAAAATTGAAAATTAATTTCAATTTCATTTCAAGTTTCATTTGGTCAACTTGCACAAATATCTTATAAACAACTTTATTAGATATTTATTTTGGTCAACAAATGCAACTAATGTCATTAACTTTAATTATCCTAACATAAGATATTTATATTTTAATTAATTTAATCATTTAACAATTAAATAATTAATTAATTAATCAAATACAAATATATTAAATATATGTAATATTTACATTAAATATTAAAAAAATATATTCATTAGGAAATAAGTCAAATAACTCATTTTGACTATTAATTAATGTGTATTTAAATTAATCAAGTATTAAATGTAAATACACAATAATTAAGGAAATGACTATCTAGTCTCTTTAGCATGTATCTTGCGTTTAACCATTAAACGACTTTATAAATAATCAATATTATTTATTTATGTTGCTCTAGTGCTCAACGAGTATGTTTCATTATTGAGACTCTCTAGGTTCAGGTATATCCGTCACGAAATCAAATTTCGTGTCCATAATCTATCCACCCGTAGATTATGACGATCACGGATAATCTCGCTGAACCATACAGGTCGAGGTCATCGCAAATGTATAATTCCTCCGTCACAGGTATCCGGATAAATCCCAGAGATATAGATGTAAACGTCAAATCTCTATCGGGATTATCCAGTCGACTATTCTATTAGCAATCTCAAAAAGAATGTTTAGAACTAGCTTCTAAACTTACCACGGGCCCATGGTTTTATCTGATTGCTAATCATATGGACTACCTATGCTCTGGTACACAGAACTGACGGATCCTATCTTGATACACATAGGACACCCTGAGGATCTATCTACACCCAACGAACAGGCGGAGGTCTGATCTAAATAGATCGGTGACGTGACTGCCGTCTAAGTGTAGAAGATGTCTCATGTGCCCACAATGGCATCTCAAGTCTAAGAATCACAAGTGCTACTCAACCCAAGAAGATTCTTATTGACGCTGGTGTACCATCCATTAAGAATCTTCGGTGAGTCGTTCAGTGTTTATCCGCTATAAACACCTACACGTCTATACTAGTCTCCAAGACTAATGGTTCATTGAGAAACCATTGGAATCATATATTCCAGTATACGACATGTACCGGTCTCAACGGGTTACTATACTGACCAAGTAGTGTAAACCTTGACCAGGAACTGTCTGAGAATGACAACGTCATGATACGACTCAATGTCCGTTGCGACGCTTTTGCAACTGTATCATGACTAATCATTCTCGGGTCATTACGTCTTTACCATATAAAAGATTAGATTATATTATAGAAACTGCATATATTATTACTAATAATAATGTTTTACAGAAGTATTTAACAAAATACAACCGGGAATTGGCGCTCTGAGCACCAACCCCTACAAAATCTCCCACTTGCTCTAGTGCCAATATCGATTGTATCTAATACCCATCGACTCCACGTGTTTATCAAATAACTTCGGAGGTATGGCCTTCGTCAGCGGGTCTGCTACGTTGTCTTCACTCGGTACCTTGCACACGACAATATCCCCTCGCGACACGATCTCTCGAATGATGTGGTACTTGCGTTCCACATGCTTCGACTTCTGATGCGCCCTCGGTTCCTTTGCTTGCGCAATGGCTCCAGTATTATCACAGTATAACGGAATCGCATTCTCGATACTTGGGACAACTCCCAATTCTGTGATAAAGTTCTTTATCCACACAGCCTCTTTTGCGGCTTCAGAAGCTGCAATATATTCCGCCTCAGTGGTGGAATCAGCTGTAGATCCCTGTTTGGAACTCTTCCAACATACTGCACCTCCGTTAAGGGTAAAGACAAATCCAGATGTAGACTTTCTATCATCGGGATCCGATTGAAAATCGGAGTCTGTATACCCGTTAACCTGCAGTTCGTTTCCTCCATAAATAATCAACTTATCCTTAGTACCCTTAAGATACTTTAGGATATGTTTAATGGCCATCCAATGGTCATTACCTGGATTGGACTGATATCGACTAGTTACGCTAACAGCGAAACTGATATCAGGCCTCGTACATAACATGGCATACATTATGCTACCCAAACACGAAGCATAAGGTTGGTTAGACATTCTAACCTTCTCATCTTCTGTTTGTGGACACATCTTCTTAGAAAGATGAATCCCATGTCTGAACGGTATGTTTGCTGTCTTACAGTTACCAAAGCTATACCGTTCCAAGATCTTATCTACGTACGTTGATTGGGATAACCCAATCAGCCTCCTTTGTCTATCTCGATAGAGTTTTATCCCTAAAACATAGGAAGCTTCTCCCAGGTCCTTCATGGAGAAATTCTTACAGAGATATGCTTTGACGCTTTGTAACATTCCTAAATCATTCCCAATGATTAGGATGTCATCAACATACAGGACTAAAAATACGACCATGCTCCCACTGGCCTTCTGATACACACAGGATTCTTCCGAATTCTTGAGAAAACCAGACGATCTGATAATCTCGTCGAATCGAAGATTCCAACTTCGTGAAGCTTGTTTAAGTCCATAAATGGACTTCTTAAGCTTACATACCATACCCGAGGTTTGCTGGATGTGAAACCTTCCGGCTGTTCCATATAGATTTCTTCATCAAGAAATCCATTTAGAAAAGCCGTTTTGACATCCATTTGCCAAATCTCGTAGTCATGATACGCAGCTATAGAAAGCAAAATCCGGATAGACTTAAGCATTGCTACCGGCGAAAAAGTTTCATCGTAGTCGACGCCAGGTCGCTGCGTGTAACCTTTTGCTACCAGTCGGGCCTTGTAAGTTTCAACCTTACCGTCAGGCCCGCGCTTCCTCTTGTAAACCCATTTACAACCGATAGGAACAATTCCTTCGGGAAGCGGAATCAAGTCCCAAACTTGATTTTCATGCATTGAGTCTATCTCGGATTTCATGGCACTTTGCCATTTCACGGAGTCGATGTCCAACATCGATTCTCTATAGGTGAAAGGATCTGTCTCTTCAACTAAGAGAACATCCAGACTCTTTTCTTGTATCAAATACAAGCGTTCAGGAGGTCTAGATACCCTTTCCGACCTACGGAGTGTGTGTGTGAAGGTCCTTCATCTACTTGAACTTCAGGTTCCTCCGTTGGTTCGTTGTTTTCAGGTTGGACTTCATCAAGCTCAACCTGTCTATGATCACCACCTTCTGACAAAAATTCTACTTCTAGAAATTTTGCGAAGCGAGCTACGAACACATTTCGATGCTCGGTATCATAGAACAGATATCCCCTCGTGTTCGAGGATATCCAACAAACCTAAACTTTTGCCCTCGAGGCGAAAGCTTACTTTGCTGAGTTACCCTGACATAGGCAGGACAACCCCAAACCTTAATATAATTAAGATTCGGTCTCCTACCGAACCATATCTGATACGGTGTCGTAGGAACAGCCTTTGAAGGAATCTTATTCAAAAGATGTGCGGCTGTTAAGAGACAGTAACCCCATAAGTAATAGGGCAAATCTGTGAAACTCAACATCGATCGGACCATATCCAATAAAGTCCGATTTTCCTTTCAGATACACCATTGTGCTGTGGTGTACCTGGAGGAGTATATTGAGCGAGAATCCCATTCTCCTTCATATAATCCATGAACTCACCACTCATATATTCACCGCCTCGATCTGATCGAAGGCATTTAATATATTTACCAGTTTGTTTTTCTACTTCATTTCGGAACTCTTTGAACTTTTCAAAGGTTTCCGATTTATGTCGCATCAAATACACATAACCGTACCGTGATAAATCATCGGTAAAGGTAACGAAGTACGAATAACCACTGTGAGCAGTTTGACTTAGTGGACCACATACATCAGAATGTACGAGTTCCAGTAAGTTAGTGGCACGGTGTCCAACACCAGAAAATGGGGCTTTGGTCATCTTACCCTGAATACAGGATTCACAAGTTGGATAGGATTCAATGGTAAGATCTGATATCAAACCATTCCTAACCAATTGGGTAAGGCGTTTAACGCCAATGTGACCAAGTCTCATATGCCAAAGTTCAGTATTATTAATTACAGGTAAACTACGTTTATTAACTCCAGTATCGTATTATTAATTATCTACGTTTATTTGTACTTAATAATCTTTGAGTTTGCAATGTATAATGACCATGCTGGTTTGGACAACTAAGGATCTGAATATTATTTTTATCATATAAATACAAAGAACTATTCTTAATATTAATACAATAGCCTTCTGTATCAATACAAAAAGTGATATAATATTAGCGACACATCCCGGTACAAAATGACAGTCATATAACAAAAGTGTCCCATTCGGCAATGAGATCTCGCATACTCCCACTGCAACTGCATCCAAAGAGTCTCCACTCCCGAATCGCAACTGCATCTCTCCAGGCTTCAGCCTCCTACTTTCCTTCAGCACCTGCAACGAATTGCAAATGTGAATGGGACAAGCAGAATCTAAAATCCAGCTGGATGTAACGGCTTCACAAGCCAAAGATAAATCAATAACTGGAAAAATAAAAGTACCTGATGTAGATGCTCTGTCTCTCCTCAGCTGGGCAATGTAATCTGGACAGTTCCTCTTCCAGTGCCCGACCTTGCCGTAGTGGTGGCATTTGTCTTCAAAAGCCCTTTTGGGCTTGGCTATCTTCGCCTGCTGTGGAGGACCGAAAGCCTTCTTCTTCTTTCCCTTGGACATTCCTTGGGAAGAAGCAGACAGAGAAGTAGATCTAGGTGGGCGAGTCGGTACTCCCTTCTTCAGATCCTCTTCTGCCGTGAGCAACATCCTATGTAGCTCCTGGTAGGTGCAGACTGTCCCGTGCATGTTGAAGTACATCACAAACTGGCGGAATGAAGCTGGCAGAGAACCAAGAATGACACTCCTACCGAGAATGTCATTCAGGATGAGATTATGTTGCCTCAATTGATCGATCAAATCGATCATTTGAAGAACATGTGGGCTAACACTTTGCCCCTCATCCAGACGCGCATGGAACAGTTCCATGGCGACCTTGTGAACAATAACCTGTTCCTGGTTCTCGAACGATTGTCTTAATCGCGTTATCATACTATAGGAATCTGATGTTCCATAGTATTGTTGCTTGAGTTTCGGAGAGAGCGAACTAAGAATGTATGATTTAACCCTTAAATCATCATTCTTCCAAGCTTCAAAAACTTGGCGTTCCTCCTCCGAAGCATCCTCACCCACTGCAAGGGGTAAAGGACCCTCAAGAACATAACCCAACTTTTCGGAATCGAGGACAATCCTCAAATCCAATTCCCAGTCTGCAAAGTTCTCAGCGCCTTTCAGTTTGTTCGCATCTAACATACGCGCAAACTGGTTTGTGGATTGACCCGCCATCGCAAATCTATCATATAGATCACGAAAAACGGTTAGCAGAAATTAAGCAGTTTCATATAATATCAAAAGCATAAACTAGATCATGGATTTTTAATCTAATATGCCCCTCCCACTAAATCATGCAATACTGTAATCCCAAAACAGAATACAAATATTTAATAATTAAATTAAATATAATAGTGAAAAGTGGATCCCGTGAATATATTTCAGCTCACAGCAGAGGCACGGTCTCGCCTACGTATATTCATCAGGTAGACAACTCATTTGTCAATCATTCACTAATGACTCCTAAGTACCCGGTCCTGGCCGTTTCTCGTTGTCGCTGCGAAGGCAGGCCCACAAGGAGACGTACCAAGGTTAAACTCGTCAATGATAAACTCAAGTTACTTACGTAATCCTGACAGCTAGGGCACGTTCAGAATTCCGCTTTTACTTGAATTTATCTAGTATCTGATATACATCCGGTATAAATAAATCTTTATCGGCTACACCCTCACAGCAGAGGCACGGTCTCGGATGTAGTCACAAAGAAGTATTCATAAACCGTATTGACAAGACGGACCATATAACATGCATCAAATACAAATTACATTTAAACCTTATTATTAGGGATTTTCCGCTAAGTGTCATACACCCTAAATCTAACCAATTAGATCCTAATAAGCATGCATAAAGTCAAGAAAACATGATTAAACATTGATTCAATGTAGGCTAATCATATTAGGTGGCCTAGAATCAGACTCGCTCTGATACCATTTTGAAGGGGTTATTTAGGGGGTGAGTCCGGTAACGCAGCGGAAGCGGTGAAAATCCGATTTTCAGATTTCAAAACTTTTTCTCGGATTAATTAAATAAACATATTTATTTAATATTCCAATAATCAATTATGAAAATAAATTCAATAAAACATTTTAAGTGAATTTACCGAAATACCCTTGCTTTGTATTTTTGTCCGTTTTAGTCCGAAATTGATCCAATCAATTTTGAATGATTCTAAATCATTTCTAAGATGAACTTATGATGTTCAAAACATCAAAACACCAAAGCAACCAAAATCCCCATTTTTCTCTCTCAATGCCGAGAGCACCATTAGGGTGCCATTTGTGCCATTTGCACTTTCATGCTTCAAAACACATCCAAATGAAATCCAATCAACATGAAACTTTATATGCATCATATACACACATAAATACACAACATATATGAAAACCCCCAAATTTGGAATTAGTTAAACCCTAATTTTTCAATTTCCACAAATTGGACAAATTAGGCTAATTACATTAAATCAAATGTTTCAATCATCAATCTTTCATCCAATTCAAGTCTCAACACAATGAAACAACTCAAGATCAAATCTAGGTCATTTAAGAGTGGGTCACAACTCTAGAATAGCAACATGGTTTCATAAACCTTAAAAGAATACATATAACTACACTAGTTACATTCTTTCTTCACCATACATGCTCAACACTTCACCAAACTTCCATCAACAAAAACACAAAGAATAAAGAAAGAAATATCTAAGAACAACATATGATTGAAGCCTAGATCCTAAGGAACATATTCCTCTATAATAGTAAGTTTGAAAAACTTACTAAAATCCAAGCTTTTTCTTTTGATTTTTCTTTTTCTCAAGCTTTCAAGGTTTCTTCAATGGAGTTTGTTTGTATAAAGTGTATTAGGTTAAGTGTTAAATGAAATGAAAATCAATTTATACTTGTTCATTTGCCTTGGCCGAAAATACCAAGACAAAAACAAGAAAATTAATTTCAATTTCATTTCAAGTTCATTTGGTCAACTTGCACAAATATCTTATAACAACTTTATTAGATATTTATTTGGTCAACAAATGCAACTAATGTCATTAACTTTAATTATCCTAACATAAGATATTTATATTTTAATTAATTTAATCATTTAACAATTAAATAATTAATTAATTAATCAAATACAAATATATTAAATATATGTATAATATTTACATTAAATATTAAAAACATATATTCATTTAGGAAATAAGTCAAATAACTCATTTTGACTATTAATTAATGTGTATTTAAATTAATCAAGTATTAAATGTAAATACACAATAATTAAGAAAATGACTATCTAGTCTCTTTAGCATGTATCTTGCGTTTAACCATTAAACGACTTTATAAATAATCAATATTATTTATTTATGTTGCTCTAGTGCTCAACGAGTATGTTTCATTATTGAGACTCTCTAGGTTCAGGTATATCCGTCACGAAATCAAATTTCGTGTCCATAATCTATCCACCCGTAGATTATGACGATCACGGATAATCTCGCTGAACCATACAGGTCGAGGTCATCGCAAATGTATAATTCCTCCGTCACAGGTATCCGGATAAATCCCAGAGATATAGATGTAAACGTCAAATCTCTATCGGGATTATCCAGTCGACTATTCTATTAGCAATCTCAAAAAGAATGTTTAGAACTAGCTTCTAAACTTACCACGGGCCAACGGGATTATCCAGTCGACTATTCTATTAGCAATCTTATTGACGCTGGTGAACCATCCATTAAGAATCTTCGGTGAGTCGTTCAGTGTTTATCCGCTATAAACACCTACACGTCTATACTAGTCTCCAAGACTAATGGTTCATTGAGAAACCATTGGAATCATATATTCCAGTATACGACATGTACCGGTCTCAACGGGTTTACTATACTGACCAAGTAGTGTAAACCTTGACCAGGAACAGTCTGAGAATGACAACGTCATGATACTTCTCAATGTCCGTCACGACGCTTTTTGCAACTGTATCATGACTAATCATTCTCGGGTTATTACGTCTTTACCATATAAAAGATTAGATTATATTATAGAAACTGCATATATTATTACTAATAATAATGTTTTACAGAAGTATTTAACAAAATACAACCGGGAATTGGCGCTCTGAGCACCAACCCCTACACACTTGCCTACCCTATTTCCATGAACCACCCAAAAATACATGACAGTCAAGCATAGGCACCACATTACATAATACCTCATCATGAAAATCAGATTCAAAAATCAGTGATAAATTCTACCAAAAATTTCCTTTTCGATTAAGGAACACAAAAGCAATCCCTAGCACAACTTAACACAAAAGGTAATTAATCAAACTTTTCTTATTTCTCTTGCAAAAATTTGAATTTAATTTTTTTGATAATGGCTCTCTAAATCCTAATTACACATGCAAATTAAACAAAAAAAACTGATTCAGAACTGATTGGAAACTAGAACCTGAAACTAACTCAAATCTCGTAACTAATATTCGGACCAGAAATTGGGACCCAATATGAGAACATACAGCCTTCAAATGTGCACTATTGACTAGATCTCATTGAGTACAAATAAATCGATATATTATAGGTCTCGCAACTCTTTCTAGATTAAAAGTACAGCCTTTTGAAATTCAGTGCGCGGCTAAAACATTCTCACCGAAATGATCCGAAAATTACATATAATTTCGACTCAAATTGACTCAAAACTCTAAGATTTTAATCATAAATGCTATTACCATGAAAGAACATTATAATAAAATCCAAGATGCAGTCATAACCTGAAAAACACAAAGAAAAAAAATTGAAACTAGAAGAGACGAAAAAATAAAATATAAAGACTTCATAAAACGATAAAAATAGAGAAAATCTTGACCTTGGAACCGTGATCTCCTGATACCAATTGATAGAAACCTGCCTGGAACAAAGCCAAGCAAACCTCTCCAAGTGTTCTAAGCCTCATGAATCGCGAATCTTGATTTTGTAAGAACAAAATCCTTCCAAGATCAAGTCCGACCCTTAAGGAACCTTGCCCTTAAGAACCTTTCTTTATTTCTTTGGAGAATCCTGAACATCGATACAGCGCCACAACGCTTTCCACATGTTGATAAGCTTTTGTTCCGTAAAACCAAGGAAGAATCCACTCCCTCAAGATGACACAAGTCAATTTGTTTTGTAAAAAGATATATTCTTAGTTAATTCTCAATTACAATGAATAATGCCCCTTTAAATAGGTGGCTAACCCTAATTATACCCAAATATGATAAAACCCTAGTAAGATAAATCCAATAACATATTAAATACTTTAAAATTTCGTGCATGGGCTTTGTAATATAATTAAAGTTCAGCCCAGCACTTAAACAACATATAACCTTAAAAAATATAAAATATTAAAACTGTAGAGATTTTATGCATCCTTATTTTGACCAAGAAGAAGTCCGAACTGGCTTTGATGTAAGCTACAAAGTTGTAGATCTACGAGTTCTCTTTCCAATGCAACTTGAAATACCAAAATCGGACATCGGACGAGAAAGTTACGTCCAAAATACGAAGCCTGTGCAAATCTCATCGCTACTAATGCACCATTCGGAAAGTTAAGTCCGAAATCAATCAAGGCAGCCCATGCACGTCCAAAACCCATTTCATTCTTGATTTACACATAATAAATCCTTCTTATAAAGTATCATGCATGGACCAAACTCCAGAACCCAAGGAATCTTCCAAATCCACCAAAATGGCCTAAATACACCAATTTGACCAAGCCATGCAATCAGCCACAACTTCAAGTTGACATGGCCCAACAAACAGAACTCATTCTGGATCACATGGCCGTTATTTTTTATGGTAACTGTTGGCGCTGGCGATCTGCGAGGTCAGCCAATCTTCTCCAATTGGCTAGTTCTATGCCTATGGATTTTGTTTCTTGTGATACGAAGGAGGATGTGCTGGTGTGGGAGGATGATCCTAAAGGTTATTTTTTGGTCAAGAGTTCTTGGGATGCGTTGAGGGTAAGAAGTAATCGGGTGAGTTGGTACTGAATTGTTTGGCTTCCAAAGGCCATTCCAAGACATGCTTTCATGCTTTGGCTCACGATTCAAAGAGGCCTTTATACTCAGGATCCGTTAATGGCTTTTGGCATTTCAGGTTGTTATATGTGTGTGCTTTGTGGTCATTCGGGGGAGGATAGAGACCATCTCTTCTTCAAGTGTTCATTTGCTTCTTAGATATGGTCGTCTATTTTGGCTAAATGTGGTATAGATTGGTGCTCTCGTGATTGGATGCAGACTATTAAGTGGATGAAGCAGTATAGTAGTGGATCTTTGTGTAATTTACTTGTTCGATTATCCTTTACCGCTGCAGATTACTTGATAGCCATGTGAAGCATATCCTCCAAATCAACATAGTGATGCAACTCCACCATGTTTGCAATCTCTCTATTCAATCCCCCTAGAAACTGTGCCATAGTAGCTTCTATATCCTCAACTACATTTGCCCTGATCATGGCAACTTCCATCTCTGTGTAATAGTCCTCAACACTCTTGGTCCCCTGATATAGATGTTGTAGTTTCTGATACAATTCCCTATAGTAATGGTTAGATATAAATCTCTTTCTCATGAGACCTCTAAGTTCTGCCCATGTCTGAACCGGTCTCTCATAATTTCTCCTCCAAGTAGAGACAATCTGATCCCACCAAATCATAACATAATCGATAAACTCAATTGCTGCCAGATTGATCTTCTTCTCGTCTGAGTAGTGATTACAGTTGAAAATCAATTCTATTTTCTTTTCCCATTCTAAGTAAGCTTCATGATCATTCTTGTCGTGGAATGTTGGTATCTTGATCTTGATGCTACCTAGATCACCATCTACATCTCCTCGTCTACCATATCCCCTCCTATCATAATCCCATCTTCTGGCATCAAATACAACTCTATCATCAAACCGTATATCCCTCCTATCATTCCTCCTATCAAACCTCCTATTAGGCCTCATATCTTGCACAGGCTAAAATCTCTCCTCCACATCATCAAGACCATCAGAATCATCAAACTCATTTTCAACTTCCTCTTATCTGGTGGTACATACTGTGGTGGTACACGTCGAGGTGGCACATCATGAGGTGGTGGTACATCATGAGGTGGTGGTATATGCTGGGGTAGTGGGGCTATGGGGCCACTACCAGTTTGAATACTCTCTACATTCTTGGACAATCTCTCCAAAACAGTATTCATGTTCTCCATCATATTTGTAAATTTTCTATCCAAGGCCTCGAGCTTTTCATCAATGGTTAGACCTGCCATCTCAACACTAAACAAACAGATTAGAAATAACAAGAAAGTAAAGCAAATATGTAAATCCTCACAATCTCACGTGTTTACACTCGAATGATATCACTCTACTCGTGTTTGCACTTTATTGGCATTTACCCGATATTGTGCTCACAATCACTACCTTTTACCACTCTTGAGTTCGTCCTCAATTCAAATGTAAATCACACTCAATCCAAGAATACAAACCAAATGTAGTCTTCAAGCCAATATGAAACACAAGATCTAATAATATATATGGGACATGTGGAAACAAAATGCAAACAGGAATAGCAACGACGAAAACTCAATCAATAATACTTAAACTAGAGTATTTGGAATAAGGAAATAAACAATTAGCACAATGTAAAAAAAATAAGGATGCAAATTCACGGTCGTATGCAATTTCGAGAGAAAATTTGGCACCTCTATAAAAATTTTGATGGAATACCCTCCACGGGCACCTAAATGATAATATGGAACAAACTAAAAATTCAACCAAAAATTTCACTTTTTTTACTTTTTTTTTCGCTCAAGTGACCACTATCACTCAAGTCCCTTTTTTTTGATAACGTCAGATGCTGATACTGTTGTTAAGATTTCAGAGGCTGATTTAGGTTTTGATTTTAGAGGCTGGTTTTCAAGGTCTGAATTCAGAGTCTAATTTCAGAGGTTAAGTTTTCAGGGTCTGAATTCAGAGTCTAATTTCAGAGGTTAAGTTTTCAGGGTCTGAATTGACAAGAAACCCACTTGGATTCGAAATCCAAGCAAACCCAAGCAACGGACAGAACCCCAAGAACCGCGACTTTGATTTTGTAGAAACAAAACCCTTCCTAGGCCACAAAGAAGACCCACAAAGAACTTGCCCTTGAGAACCTTTAAGATGAATCATTGTAGTGTTTTGCTAGCAATGGAGACGCCACTAAGTTTGCCAAACTTAGATAAGTCGATTCAAACCTGAAAAGGGAAATCCCTCCCTTACAAGAATTCAACCATAGCCAAAGCTTTAAGCTTTTGAGTTTTACAAATTTTATTGATTGTCCTCCAAATGAAAAAGAGAGAAAGCTTAATAGTGTTACAAAGAGAAACCCTAAAGGCATAAAGACAACAATGCCCCTAAAGGCTAAATTACAAAAATACCAAAGTCTTCAAGTCTTCAAAGGCCTTTGAAGCTGATTTGGGCCAAGTGAAGTGGCTTTGGGCCCTCTCTATTAAAGCCCACATGCGTCTCTATTTGTTTGTTGCAATCGGCCATAAAACTCTGAACTAATCCCGCCATTGCTTCTCTGAGTCTTTTGGTCCTCTGCCTCGTAATTGGCCCTTCTGGTACTTGTAATGGGTCTTTTGCTTTGTTGTCGACCTGGATCATGTCAGAGGTTAAGTTTTCAGGGTAATTTTTGGGTCTGAAACCAGAGTCTAATTTCAGAGGTTAAGTTTTCAGGGTCTGATTTCAGAGTCTGAATCTGAAGGTTTTTTTTAATCACTAGGGTTTTAGAACCAAATCACACAGCCGCCTAAGAACATGCTTATTTCTTCAACATATGCTAAATAACAGAAAGTATATGACAAACTATATGAAAAACAGAACAAAACCTAGATCCAGAAATAAACAAATATGATGAACGGATATGAAGAACAAAACAAAACCCAGATCCAGAAATAAACAAAAAGAAAACAGAAACAAGATCCAACAAGAACTGAAATGAAAAAAAAATAGAATCAAACAAAAAGTAAAGATAGGAAAATCAGACCTTGGAACACTGAGCTCTGATACCAAATGACAAGAAACACAGTTGGATTCAAAATCCAAGCAAACCCCAAGCAACGGACAGAACCCTAAGAACCGCGAATTTGATTTTGTAGGAAAAAAACCCTTCCAAGGTCACAAAGAAGACCCACAAAGAACTTACCCTTGAGAACCTTTAAGATGATTCCTTGTAGTGTTTTGCTAGTAATGAAGACGCCACTAAGCTTGCTAAACTTAGATAAGTCGATTTTAACTTGAAAAGGGGGATCCCTCCCTTACAAGAATTCGGCCATAGCCAAAGCTTTAAGCTTTTGTGTTTACAAATTTCGTTGATTGTTCCAAAAAGAAAAAGAAAGAAAGTTTAAATAGTGTTACAAAGAGAAACCCTAAAGGCATAAAGACAACAATGCCCCTAAAGGCTAAATTACAAAAATACCCAAGTCTTCAAAGGCATGTGAAGCTTCATTCAGAACTGATTTGGGCCAAGTGAAGTGGCTTTGGGCCCTCTCTATTGAAGCCCACATGCGTCTCTATTTGTTTGTTGCAATCAGCCATAACACTCTGAACTAATCCCGTCATTGCTTCTCTGAGTCTTTTGGTCATCTGCCTCGTAATTGGCCCTTCTGGTACTTGTAATGGGTCTTTTTCTTTGTTGTCGGCATGGATCATGTCAATTGGGAATGGTGAGAAGACATTATTGTGGTTTGATTACTGGCATCCTCTTGGTCCGATTGTGGATACGTTGGGTGAGAGAGTGATTTACGACTCTGGCTTGAATAAGATGGCTACAGTTGCTTCCATGATTTCTGATTCTTCTTGGTGTTAGCCTCCTGCTAGATCTGCTACCCTTGTTGATTTGGCCCAGACTCAATTATTGGATCCTTCTAGTATTATAGAGGTTGAGCTGGTTTGGGCGGATGACATAAGAGGGAGGTTTTTAGTGGATAGTGCTTGGAATGCTATGCGGACAAGGGGTCCATTGATGCATTGGTCTCGAGTTGTTTGGTTTCGGAAGGCTATCCCCCGCCATTCTTTTCTGCTTTGGATATCTATTCAGGGAGGCCTTTGTACCCATGATACTCTGATTAGGTTCGGTATCTCTGCTTGCTCTCGTTGTATCCTCTGTGGTTGCTCAGGTAGCACAGTATCCTCACCTGAGGGAGAGGAACGCCCGTACCCATGATAGGCCTCCTCGCCATGTTTTTGTTCTTCTTAGTGATATTATTTTTGATGTTCGGAATCGTGCTAGCTTATTGCGGAAGGTGAAACCATCTTATGATAATAAATGGCTTCACCTCTCCTGGCATTTGCCCGATGACATCTTCTCTTGATCTTTTTTTGCTTGTAGCCTTTCGACTTTTCTTCTATCTAGGAGGGCCTGTCCTCTCTAGTTGGCTGGGGTATGCCCATTTGCTCTTGTATAGTTTTGTTTTGGCTAATATACTTACTTTATCCAAAAAAAAAACTTTGCTTGAAATATGGGTCTTTTCTTAAAATCTGAGAAAAGCCTTTCTGAAAACTTCTGTGAAAAATATCTCTGGTACTGTGGAAAAACTTGATGCATGGGGGCGTTACGTATCGCCGTCCCCCCATATGCCCAACTAGAGCCAGAAATGAAAATCCATGACTTTGGGGCGTTACGTATCGCCGTCCCCCAAAGCATGCCACTCATGTCTCTGAAATTAGTGGACTTGGTTATGCGTTGGATTACTCTCTTAGAACATTTCTATCCCTTTAAATAAATGTAAAATAAAATTCAGGCCCTCAGTGACACGAATCCAGCCACTCAAGGAACATTAGATGTCACGGCCAGTAACATGGTAGAGCCTTTACAAGTTCCAACAGGGCCAATCACACGCCAGAAAGCTAAGAAGATCAGAGACGCAATGGCGGGACTAGAACAGAGTGCCATGGCTGAGTGTGACAGACAACCCTAGGGCATATTACCGTCACCTGAGGTCTTCAATTGAGTGGGTCCAAAGCTATTTCACGTGGCCCAAGTCATTCTAGAAGACGTACAATAGCCGATTTTGAAGATAGGAGCATTTTGAAGAATTTGGTCATTTTATGCCTTATATGTAATTCAGCCAAATGGGCTTGTATTTTGACATTTTGCTTGACATGTTGACTCTAGTTAGGCTATTTGTAACTTAGTTAACTAGATCATTTGGGTCAAATTGGATTAGAACTAAGTTAGTTAGTTTTAGGACCTTTTGGTCTTATTACCTTTTGAAGGGCATTTTAGTAAATTTGCCTTATCCTATATATTGTAAACTTTGTCTTCTTCAATAACAACTTGTATATTTCGAATTTCTTCAAAGAAAATGGCTTTCAAGCTTAAGGGAGGGATTCCCCTTTGTTTCAGCTTTGACTTATCTAAGGCGTGGCAACCTTGGTGGCGTCTCCGTGCTAGCAGAACACTGCAAGGAATCATCTTAAGGGTTCTCAAAGACAAGTTCTTTGTGGCCTTGGAAGGGTTTTGTTCCTACAAAATCGAATTCGCGGTGCTTGGGGTTCTATCCGTTCCGAGGGGTTTGCTTGGCCTTAAACATCCAAGTGAGTTCTGCGTCACTTAGTTACGCGTTGCAGTTCTAAAAAAAATTCTAAACTTTTGGGATGAGTAGCGATGCCGGTCCCATCCGCGTCACGACACACCCGTGCAAATTTATTGCACGTCTCTCCCTCATTCGCGTCACAACGCGAGCTTGGCGCTTCACGATGCGACGCTGATTCCAGGGGCAGATTCTTGCTCCTTCCATAGTCATCCCCAAATCTCATTTCATGTCAACACCATAATCTCAACATATACTAACCACCATAATGCACCTCCAATCATCTCATTTCCACTAAAATATCATCATTCCTACTAAATGCTTCAACTAAAATATGATAACTAAAATTCACCTAAGCATGGGCTTCTCAATCAATTAATCATCAATCAACATAAGACTACTAATCAATAACAAACTACCATCATCAAGCCATTACAACTTAAAACATCAAGGTTTGGTTCATTTGTTGCTTACCTCAATTCAATCTTATTCTTCCCCAATAAAACCCTTTGATCCCTTTTTTCCTTCTTCTTAGTTTAACTTGAATGAATTACCTTGTTAGCTTCAAGTTTTGTTAAGGAATGCAATTTTCTCTCTTCTCTCCTCTCCCTCTATCTCACGTACATGCCAAGGAAATGAAGAAATGATTTTCTCCTTCTTGTAATTTAATCATTTCTAGAGAAATTTAGTAAAATTGGTTATAGTTTTGTTTTGCGCCTTGGGCTTCCATTTTCATTACTTTTTAAATTTGTTTTTGGGCCTTAAAAGAAATAAGGAAAGTTGGGCTAAAAATTCAAGTATTTGATCATTGTCTCAAGTAAATTCCGGAAAATATTTACTAGCCCGGAAAAGAAAATCCCAAGCGTCACTAGCCGAACAAAGTATTTGGGGTCGTTACATTATTCATCTTGTAAATTGAGTTTTATAATGCTAACTTTTATCATGAATTTTTCTTAGTGTGCTAAGGTTGAATGAATAATTGAAATTGATACTTCTAGATTTGTTAGTAGGTTTTTCTTGGGTGGATTGTGTGCTTTTTTTGGTTGGATGAAGGAAAATTTTCGAGCTATGGAGGGTTATGCGTTCGGCCAAGGGGGAATTTTAGAGGGATTTGTGAAGGAATTGAAGTGAATGATAATTGATGATTTTAGGATGACGGGTCTCATGATTATGGTTCTACATTGATGGAGTTGCAGAGTGTATATGATTGGTAGTAGAGTTCGGCAGTTAGGGTTTTCTTTTTGGAAGAATGTTTGGATAGTGGATTTGAATGACAATGTGATAAATTGTGTGCATTTCTGAAATTAATGATTCCTATGTCTATATAGGATTGTGAATAGTCATGCTAGGTTGCTATTGAAGTTGGATTAAGGAAATTATTTTATTAGTGCATTAAGTTATAGTTTCAGCCAACTTGGGAGTGGTTCTTAAATGAAATTTTCCTAGTAAATTATCAATAGATATTATGTTTGGAAACTAAACAGTGCAAGGTTATTGTATTCAATGGTTGCTTCTGGATAGATTAGAAAATTTTGGGAAAGTATGAGTGTGTTGGTTTCGGCCACGGACTTTTAAGCGGGAGTGTGGTGTTTGACAAATGGAAATAAAATAGCATGTTTTGATGTTGTATTTGCAGTTGTAAATTGAAACGTCAGCCCTATTATATTAATTTTTTTAGCCTTGTAACTTCGGTTATGGATCTTCTAATTTTGGCTATAATGGTTAACATATAGATGAGGTTATTGCTCGAAAGCTAACCAGTTACACGAGAAATGTCTAGTGGATGGTGCTTATAGTATACAAATTTTTTTTTGGATAAAGTAAGTATATTAACCAAAACAAAACTATACAAGAGCAATGGGGCTCGAAAATGATTTTGATATTTTTAAACCGTAAAACTTTATTTCCGTCGAGACTCTTGAAAATCGATTTCCATCACTGACAAGAAACCCACTTGGATTCGAAATCCAAGTAAACCCCAAGCAACAGACAGAACCCAAAGAATCGCGAATTTGATTTTGTAGGAACAAAACCCTTCCAAGGCCACAAAGAACTTGCCCTTGAGAACCTTTAAGATGAATCCTTATAGTGTTTTGCTAGCAATAGAGACGCCACTAAGTTTGCCAAACTTAGATAAGTCGATTCAAACTTGTAAAGGGGAAGGCTTGGTTTGCTAGAGGTTCTTACCTCCGATAATGGATTCTTTTTGTTCGGGGTCTAATTTCAGAGTCAGATTTCAAAGGCTAAGTTTTTATAGTCTGATTTCAGGGTCTGAATTCAAGGATAAGTTTCAGGGTCTGAATTCAGAGTCAGATTTCAAACTTCACTAGGGTTTTTAGAAACAAATCACACAACCGCCAAAGAACATGCTTATTCCTTCAACATATGCTAAAGAACAGAAAGTATATGACGAACTGATATGAAGAACAGAACAAAATCCCAGAACTGGAAAATGATAAAAGATGAACTGATATGCAAAACACAACAAAATCAGATCCAAAAATAAACAAAACGAAAACAGAAACAAGATCCAACAAGAACTGAATCGAAAATAACAAGAACGAAAATAAAAACAGAATCAAACAAAAGAAAAGATAGGAAAAATCAGACCTTGGAACCCTGAGCTCTAGATACCAAATGACAAGAAACCCACTTGGATTCGAAATCCAAGCAAACCCCAAGCAACGGACATAACCCCAAGAACCGCGAATTTGATTTTGTAGAAACAAAACCCTTCTAAGGCCACAAAGAAGACCCACAAAGAACTTGCCCTTGAGAACCTTTAAGATGAATCCTTGTAGTGTTTTGCTAGCAATGGAGACGCCACTAAGTTTGCCAAAACTTAGATAAGTCGATTCAAACTTGAAAAGGGGAATCCCTCCCTTACAAGAATTCGGCCATAGCCAAAGCTTTAAGCTTTTGAGTTTTTATAAATTTCGTTGATTGTTTTCCAAAAGAAAAAGAAAGAAAGCTTAAATAGTGATACAAAAGAAACCCTAAAGGCAAAAAGACAACAATGCCCCTAAATACGAAATTACAAAAATACCAAGTCTTTAAGTCTTCAAATGCCTAGGAAGCTTTATTCTAAACTGATTTGGGCCAAGTGAAATGGCTTTGGGCCCTTTCCATCGAAGCCCACATGCGTCTCTATTTGTTTGTTGCAGTGGCCCATAAAACTCTGAACTAATCCCGCCATTGCTTCTCTGAGTCTTTTGGTCCTCTGCCTCGTAATTGGCCCTTCTGGTATTTGTAATGGGTCTTTTGCTTTGTTGTCGGCCTGGATCATGTCAGTTGGTATTCCAGAGAGGATGGTGGGTTGGATTCAGGAGTGTATGACTTCTACTAGTTTTTCTGTGTCTATTAATGGAGAGTTGCATGGTTTTTTCTCTAGGGGTCGCGGGTTGCGACAAGGTGATCCTATGTCTCCTTATCTCTTTGTTTTGGCTATGGAAGTTCTCTCAGGTTTACTTCATAAAATGGCTCTTAATCAGGGTTTCAAGTTCCACTGGCGGTGTTCTAAGGACCGTCTCACTCATCTTTGCTTTGCGGATGACCTTATGATTTTTTGTAAAGCGGATGCATCCTCGGTTTCCTTGATCAAGGATTGTCTCAGGCAGTTCAGTGGTTTATCAGGTTTAATCCCGAATCCAGCTAAAAGTCATTTCTTCTCCTCTGGTATCTCTTCTACCCTTCAGGGCCAGCTGCGTCATGTTTTGGGGTTCCAAGTAGGGATTCTTCCAGTGCGGTATTTGGGAGTCCCTTTGATTTCTAATAAACTCTGGGCCTCAGATTGTGCTTCTCTTGTGGATCGTATTGTCATGCGTGCTAAGAGTTGGAGTAGTAAGTTTCTCTCTTATGCGGGGCGGCTTCAACTCATTAAGTCTGTTTTGTTCTCCATTCAAGTTTATTGGTCTTCTTTATTTATTCTTCTTAAGTATGTTATTAGGAAGGTGGAGACGATTCTCCGTTCTTTCCTTTGGAAGGGTAGCGCGCTCACCTCTTTTGGGGCGATAGTGGCTTGGAGTAGAGTTTGTCTACCTCTAAAGGAGGTGACAAGAAACCCTCTTTGACATGATCCAAGGGACAACATTTGACATGAATGCAATCACCCAAGGAACATTAGAGCCTTTGCAATTGCCAACAGACCCAATCACATGCCAAAGAGCTAAGAAGATCACAGACGCAATAGCGGGGCCAGAGTTTGCATATAATAGATGCATTCATTTTTCTAGTTTTTACTTGCCTTATGAGATTGATTATGATTCTAATTCTTTAACTCCTATGGATTTATTATCTTTGATTGTTATTAAGCTTGGGAGTATGAATGATAAGGGAAAGGCAGAGTTGGTGAGAATAATAGGTTTCCAATGCATTGTGTTTGACCCCGGCAATTGGATGTGGCTTTATATGCAAGAGGAAAAGATACAACCATAACGAAGATCCAAGTTGCAACCAAGAGGGGATGGTCTATTTCAAGTCTTGGAACGGATTAATGACAATGCATATAAGCTAGATTTGCAAGGTAAGTACAACATATCTGCTACTTTTAATGTTTCTGACTTAACTTATTTTGATGCAGGTTCAGATTCGAGGTCGAATCCTTTTCAACAAGAAGGGAATGACATGAGTCCAACCACACCAGAGACATTACAGGATGCAGCTAACAACTTGGATGAACCCATGCAGTTGCCAACAGGTCCAATCACACGCCAAAGAGCAAAGAAGATCAGAGAGGCCTTTGCAGGACTAGCTCGGAGCTATGTGACCAGTTGCAGCAACCAAGTCAAGTGCACACCAGAGACACATATGGGCATAACCAGAGAGGTCCCCAAACTATTTCATTTGACCCGGATCAGTTCAGACTGAAGCATAGCAGAGCAGCTTCAGCACCTGCACCCTTTTGACCCGATTTGACCTATTTTGGGACTATGTTGAATTCGGCCAAATGGGGGCATTTTTGTCATTTTTGCTCGACATTTTGACTTTATTTATGATGTAATTAGCATGGTTGACTATGCCATTAGGCTTAATTATGCTTAGATTTGTACTTAGCTGGAAGCACGTCAATTTACTATAGCATGTAAGCACCTTAATTAGCTTAAGTGAGATTAGCTTCTAATCTTTGTTTTAAGTTTATTTAGGTGCAAAAGGACCTTAATGGTCGTGGTTGAGGTGCTTGACTTAGGGCTTTTGGTAATTTTAGCTCTAGGGTCATTTTAGCCTTTTTACTCTTTTGTAACCCTTATTATATGACTCTTCCTTGTATTTTTGGACAACCAACGTAATATACAGAATTTTGAAAGAAAGAAAATCTTGAGCTTTCCATGGCTATGGCCAAAACCTTGTTGAGGGAGGGATTCCCCTTTTCAAGTTCAAATTGACTTATCTAAGCTTGGCAACTTAGTGGCGTCTCCATTGCTAGCAAAATACAATCTGATTTCATGCTTGTGGTTATCATGGACGTGAGTTTCATGGTGGTTAGGGGCTGATCTTGGTTGGGTTTTTATTCCTACAAAATCAGTATTCAAAGTTCTTGGGGTTTTGACAAAGATGCTTGGGGTTTGCTTGGTTTCCAACCCAAGTGAGTTCTTGTCATTTGGTATCAGAGCTTAGGGTTATGAGGTCTGATTTCCTATCCTTTGTGTTGTTTAATCTTGTATTCATCTTTGTTTTTGTTGTTGTTGTTGATTTCGGCCATTAAGGAATTTGTCCTCAAGTTTCGGCCATTGGTGTTCTTGTGTGTTCTTTGTTGTTTCTTTCAGATTTGTAATCCTTGTTGCATGAATAACAATCTGTCTTTTAGTAGTTTGTGCTAATTTTGAGTATTTCTTTGAGTTAAGCTTTGGCTACTTAGGTCAAAATTGGGGCTTTTGTTTTCTTTGCTTGAATCAAGTGTTTCGTTGTTAATTGTAAGTTACTAGGACGTGTTTAACATTGTTATTAAGTTATTAGTTTCAAAATCAAAAAAAAAAAAAATGCATCAGGTCAGATTCGGCCAAGGAAGAACCATCACCACCCTTGCTTTGTTCTTGCCCTATGCATGTCACTTAGCTTGTTTTCAATAGGTATTGTTCATATCTACTTTGAGAAAATCAGATTGCACTTCATTACTCCTAGCATTGCTTGAACTAACTTGTTTGCAATCTTGTGAAGTTGTTGCAATCTTGTGAAGTGTGAGGAAAACAAGTGTTTTTAAGTGTTGTGGTGAGGCATTTGAGTGAATGAGTGTTGAAACAAAATGAAATGCTTATGGATTGATGAGGCCGTGAGACTCTTGAAGTTTACTTATGCTTGTGTGTTAACTTTGTGAGAAAAGTCTTGTTGCTTTGTTACACATATTGTCGTGAGTGCTTGATGTGCTTATGTTGAAGCATGAATCAAAAAGTGTGCTTGCTGATTTGCTTGAACCATCATTAGCTTGACATTGGATTTGTGTTGAAATCATTAGCATGACATTGAAAATGGAAGCACTCATGAGCTTGACATGGAAATTTGATCATTGCATTTGAGAGGTGCTTGAAGAGGCAAGCTGCTGCATCACCAAGTTAGTTGGAAAAAGTGTTTAGTTGGTTTGTAACTTACCATTGCCGAATTGACATGCTTACTTGACCTACTTGTAAGCTACTTACGTAAGCAGTTGAGTCACCTACTTGTTTTGAAAAAAAAAAGAGAAAAAAAAAAGAAAGAGAATTGGTCGCATTGTGCTTAGCTTGATTAGACCATTTGCAAGTTGATTGGATTGCTTTACATGAGTTACATTGATATTTGATTTGGTTTGAGCTTGAAAGACTATATTTGTGTTATAGCCGAATTGAAATCCGTTATGCTTCATTGTGTTTCATTGGAGTGTAAACACTTGTGAGTGTGTGTGAGAAGAAAAGAAAGGTGAGCTCAAACACTATAGCGAGTGACCACAAGATTGCTTCAGTGACACGTTGATTGCTTACTTGCTTATTTATTGCATTTAGCTAACTCGTCATTCTTTCTTATTATGAGCACTCTAGCTATAGGTTTCTTTCGATTGAGTCTCTGTGATTACTTATCTTATTTGCTTTATTCCACCTGCTCTATATATACATTGTGTTTCTGCTAGCTTGTGGACTACACCTTAGTTGACCATTCTGGGAATTGAGTTGATTTTTAATTGAATTGAGGAAGAACTCAATAGTGGTAAAAGGCAGTGATTGTGAGCACAGTATCGGGTAAAAGCCAATAGAGTGCAAACACGAGTGGAGTGATATCATTCGGTGTAAACACGTGAGATTGTGAGGATTTACATATTTGTTTTGCTTTTTATTATTTCTAATCTATTTGTTTAGTGTTGAGATGGCAGGTCCTTGTTTAACCATTGATGATAAGATCGAGGTTTTGGATACTTTCAAAAGTGATATCCAAGATATTATGAGTGATTATAGAAGATCTTATGAGAATGGAAAAAGACTTGGAAGGTAACTAAATATGTAGTGAATGAAGAGAGTACTCAACAACCAAAAGCTATTGAAGTTGTGTGTAATGAAGTGAAAAACACTTGTGATGTTGAGTGCATAGCGAATGAAAACACTTTTGAGGCCTTGAATGTTGTGAATTGTGTTATAAGTGACATGGTGAGTGAAAATGCTTGTGAGACCGTGAGCATTGAGGGAGTAAACACTTGTGAGGTAGTGTGCTTTGAGGTTGAAAAACATAGTGAAGCTGAGCAGGTGTGTGAGGAGGTATTTGCAAGTATGGTTGAGATAGTGGCCATGAGTGATGATGAAGCTGTGAGAGCTGGTGAAAAGAAAGTAGATGTGTTAGTGAAGTTTTTCCATAACATTTTCTCAATTGTTTATGCTTTTTCATCGCAGGTACAAGTGGTCAAATATGATTCTTTTATATTTCAATATCATCGTCCAATTGATTTTGTCATAACTATCTATGATCCGGGTTCGGATTCGAGGACGAATCCTTTTCAAGAGAGGGATAATGACATGATCCAAGGGACAACATTTGACATGAATGCAATCACCCAAGGAACATTAGAGCCTTTGCAATTGCCAACAGACCCAATCACATGCCAAAGAGCTAAGAAGATCACAAACGCAATAGCGGGGCCAGAGTTTGCATATAATAGATGCATTCATTCTTCTAGTTTTTACTTGCCTTATGAGATTGATTATGATTCTAATTCTTTAACTCCTATGGATTTATTATCTTTGATTGTTATTAAGCTTGGGAGTATGAATGATAAGGGAAAGGAAGAGTTGGTGAGAATAATAGGTTTCCAATGCATTGTGTTTGACCCCAGCAATTGGATGTGGCTTTATATGCAAGAGGAAAAGATACAAGCATAACGAAGATCCAAGTTGCAACCAAGAGGGGATGGTCTATTTCAAGTCTTGGAACGGATTAATGACAATGCATATAAGCTAGATTTGCAAGGTAAGTACAACATATCTGCTACTTTTAATGTTTCTGACTTAACTCATTTTGATGCAGGTTCAGATTCGAGGTCGAATCCTTTTCAACAAGGAGGGAATGACATGAGTCCAACCACACCAGAGACATTACAGGATGCAGCTAACAACTTGGATGAACCCATGCAGTTGCCAACAGGTCCAATCACACGCCAAAGAGCAAAGAAGATCAGAGAGGCCTTTGCAGGACTAGCTCGGAGCTATGTGACCAGTTGCAGCAACCAAGTCAAGTGCACACCAGAGACACATATGGGCATAACCAGAGAGGTCCCCAAACTATTTCATTTGACCCGGATCAGTTCAGACTGAAGCATAGCAGAGCAGCTTCAGCACCTGCACCCTTTTGACCCGATTTGACCTATTTTGGGACTATGTTGAATTCGGCCAAATGGGGGCATTTTTGTCATTTTTGCTCGACATTTTGACTTTATTTATGATGTAATTAGCATGGTTGACTATGCCATTAGGCTTAATTATGCTTAGATTTGTACTTAGCCGGAAGCACGTCAATTTACTATAGCATGTAAGCACCTTAATTAGCTTAAGTGAGATTAGCTTCTAATCTTTGTTTTAAGTTTATTTAGGTGCAAAAGGACCTTAATGGTCGTGGTTGAGGTGCTTGACTTAGGGCTTTTGGTAATTTTAGCTCTAGGGTCATTTTAGCCTTTTTACTCTTTTGTAACCCTTATTATATGACTCTTCTTTGTATTTTTGGACAACCAACGTAATATACAGAATTTTGAAAGAAAGAAAAGCTTGAGCTTTCCATGGCTATGGCCAAAACCTTGTTGAGGGAGGGATTCCACTTTTCAAGTTCAAATTGACTTATCTAAGCTTGGCAACTTAGTGGCGTCTCCATTGCTAGCAAAATACAATCTGATTTCATGCTTGTGGTTATCATGGACGTGAGTTTCATGGTGGTTAGGGGCTGATCTTGGTTGGGTTTTGTTCCTACAAAATCAGTATTCAAAGTTCTTGGTGTTTTGAGAAAGATGCTTGGGGTTTGCTTGGTTTCAAACCCAAGTGAGTTCTTGTCACACTTGGATTCGAAATCCAAGCAAACCCCAAGCAACGGACAGAACCCCAAGAACCACGAATATGATTTTGTAGAAACAAAACCCTTCCAAGGCCACAAAGAAGACCCACAAAGAACTTGCCCTTGAGAACCTTTAAGATGAATCCTTGTAGTGTTTTGCTAGCAATGGAGACGCCACTAAGTTTTCCAAAACTTGGATAAGTCGATTCAAACTTGAAAAGGGGAATCCCTCCCTTACAAGAATTCGGCCATAGCCAAAGCTTTAAGTTTTTAAGTTTTTTTTTTTTTAATTTTCGTTGATTACTTCAAATGAAGAAGAAAGTAAGCTTAAATAGTGTTACAAAAAGAAACCTAAAGGCATAAAGACAACAATGCCCCTAAAAACGAAATTACACAAATATCAAGTCTTTAAGTCTTCAAATGCCTAGGAAGCTTTATTCTAAACTGATTTGGGCCAAGTGAAATGGTTTTGGGCCCTTTCCATCAAAGCCCACATGCATCTCTATTTGTTTGTTGTAGTCGGCCATAAAACTCTGAACTAATCCCGCCATTGCTTCTCTGAGTCTTTTGGTCCTCTGCCTCGTAATTGGCCCTTCTGGTACTTGTAATGCGTCCTTTGGTTATTTGTCGGCCTGGATCATGTCATCCCCTCCCTCTTGAAAAGGATTCGACCTCGAATCTGTACCTGCATCAAAAGGAGTTAAGTCAGAAACATTAAATGTAGCAGACACATTATACTTACCTTGTAAATCCAGCTTGTATGCATTGTCATTAATCCGTTCCAAAACTTGAAATGGACCATCCCCTCTCGGTTGTAGCTTAGATTTACGTTGTTCAGGAAATCTCTCATTGCGTATGTGTATCCAAACCCAATCTCCAGGCTGAAATACCACACGCTTTCTTCCCTTATTAGCATGAGAAGCATATTGCTCATTCTTTCTTTGTTGTATTTGCTCTCTTGCTTTCTCATGTATGTGCTTCACCAAATCGGCTTTCCTTTTTCCATCTAGCCCCACATGCTCATCAACAGGCAAAGGTAACAAATCCAATGGAGTGAGTGGCTGAAAACCATAAACAATTTCAAAAGGTGAAAATGATGTAGAAGAATGAATGCTACGATTATATGCAAACTCAATAAATGGCAAACAATTTCCCAACTCTTCAAATTCTTGCCAACTATAGTGCGCAATAATTGAGATAAAGTCCTATTAACTACCTCTGTTTGTCCATCAGCCTGTGGATGACATGTGGTAGAATACAATAGTTTGGTGCCTAGTTTAGCTCACAACACCTTCCAAAAATGGCTAAGGAACTTAACATCTCTATCAGATACAATACTCATAGGTATACCATAGAGTCGCACTATGTCTCTGAAAAATAAATCTGCAATGTTTGTAGCATCATCGGTTTTATGACATGCAATGAAATGAGCCATTTTACTAAACCTATCAACTACAACAAAGATTGAATCTCTACCCCTCTTTGTCCTAGGCAAACCTAACACAAAATCCATCGATATATCAACCCAGGGTTCACTAGGTACAGGCAAAGGAGTATACAAACCATGTGGCATTAATTTAGATTTAGCATGCTTACATGTTAGACACTTATCACAAATACGCTCAACATCACGTTTCATTTTAGGCCAATAAAAGTGCTCATGTAAAATAGCTAAAGTCTTAGTAATCCCAAAATGCCCCATCAAACCTCCCCCATGCGCTTCATTCACAAGCAACTCACGCATACTACAAGCAGGAACACACAACTTGTTCGCTTTAAATAAGAATCCGTCATGAATGTAAAACTTTCCAAAAGATGACTTTGCACAAGTAGCAAAAATCTCACCAAAATCAGAATCACACTCATATAATTCCTTAATAAAATCAAATCCCAACATTCGTGCATGCATTGAAGTAAGTAAAACATACCTGTGAGATAATGCATCAGCCACTATGTTTTCTTTACCTTGTTTGTAGCGTATAAAATAAGAAATGACTCAATGAATTCCATCCATTTTACGTGTCGCTTATTCAGCTTACATTGACCCTTCAAGTGTTTTAATGATTCATGGTCGATGTGGATCACGAACTCTTTAGGCCACAAGTAGTGCTGCCATGTCTCAAGTGCTCTCACAAGCGCATATAACTCTTTGTCATACGTGGGGTACCTCAAAGCTGCTCCATTCAGCTTCTCACTAAAATAGGCTATTGGCCGCTTTTCTTGCATGAGAACTGCTCCAATACCTAACACTGATGCGTCACACTCAATCTCAAATGTCTTCTCGGAGTTGGGTAGTGCTAAAATGGGTGCACTGCATAACTTCGCTTTAAGGTCCTGGAATGCTCGCTCTTGCGCCTCGCCCCATTGAAAACCAACTGTTTTCTTTACTACCTCAGTCAATGGCGCGTCAATGCTACTGAAGTCCTTGACAAATCTCCTATAGAAGCTCGCTAACCCATGAAAACTTCGGACTTCTGTCACTGTAGTTGGTGTAGGCCATTCCTGAATTGCCTTTACCTTCTCCACATCTACCTCGATGCCATCTGCACTCACAACAAAGCCAAGAAAAACAATTCTATCCATGCAAAATGTGCATTTGTCAGAGTTAGCATACAATTGTTCTTTTCGTAAAACATCAAGTACCTGCTTCAAATGCATCACATGCTCATCTACTGTTTTACTGTAAACTAAGATGTCATCAAAATAAACCACAACAAACTTACCTAAAAATGCACGCATAACATGATTCATCAATCTCATAAATGTACTAGGTGCGTTTGAGAGACCAAATGGCATAACTAACCATTCATACAAGCCATATTTAGACTTAAATGCAGTTTTCCACTCATCTCCCTCTCTCATGCGAATTTGATGGTATCCACTCTTTAAGTCAATCTTACTAAAAATTTTGGAACCATGCAATTCATCCAACATGTCATCTAGTCTAGGAATGGGTGACGATACTTTACCGTAATATTGTTGATAGCTCGGCAGTCAACGCACATACGCCACGTCCCATCTTTCTTAGGAACTAGAAGCACTGGTACTGCACAAGGACTCATGCTTTCCCTTACATACCCCTTGTCCATCAACTCCCGTACTTGCCTTTGTAGCTCCTTTGTCTCCTCGGGATTGCTCCTATAAGCCGGTCTGTTAGGAATGACTGCTCCAGGTATGAAGTCTATCTGGTGTTCAATACCTCTAATGGGTGGAAGCCCACTAGGTATGTCCTCTGTCAGTACATCACTGTAATCCTGCAAAATAGATGAAATAGACACAGGAAGCAAATGGTCAGAGTTAGTAAAATAAATATGAGGCTCCTTATAGACTAAAAATAACATGCGCTTGCTAGCCTTGAACGCTTTCCTTGCTTCACCCTCACCCATGTAGAAACTCTTCTTAACTCTCCCTTTTGTTTCCCTCTCACGTTCACTCACACTTCCCTTGGGAACTCCCACGGCCTTGGCCTTATTTTTCTCACCAGATACACCACTCTCACTAGTCTCACCCAAGGTGGTGTTTTCCTTTCGCTCTCTCTTTGTCTCGCTCAAGTTACAACTTAACCTGATCGTCATGGACTTGTGCAGGTGTAAGTGGATATAATGTAATGGGTTTTCCCTTATGCTGGAAAGAGTACTTGTTCTTGAACCCATCATGAATAACCTTCTTATCAAACTGCCACGGCCTGCCCAAAAGAATATGTCCTGTATGCATCGGTATCACATCACATAGGACATCATCTGTGTATGGCCCAATGGTAAAGCTCAACAGTACCTGCTTTGTCACACTTATCTCCCCACAATCATTTAACCACTACAACTTGTAAGGCTTCGGGTGTCTCAAGCAACTCAACCATAATCGCTCAATCAAAGCTGTGCTAGCAACATTAGTACAACTGCCCCCATCTATGATCATACCACCCCTTGCCATTCACACGGCACCTAGTATGGAATATATTCTCCCTCTGCTGCACACTCTCATCCTCTACAACATGTGCACTCAAAGCACGCTTGACAACTAATGATAAGTTATCCAGCGGGTATGCAGCTCCCTCATGGTCACTAGCATCCTCCAACTCTGGTATCTCCTCCTCAACCTCACTATCGGTTGAGTACACCTCTCCACTCTTTTTATCAATCACTAAGGTATGCCTATTGGGACATTGTGAAGCATAGTGTCCCATGCCCAAACACTTGAAACACTTGACATCTTTAGTTCTAGTAGCTGCACCCTCAGGTTTTGGTCTAGTTTTGCTCGGTTCTGCAGCCTCTTTACCCTTGGCACTAGGTTCGGCCATAGGCTTATTAAAGCCTCCACTGAATTCGCCTCTAGGCTTGTCAAAGCCTCCATCTCGCTTCTCATTCGGAACCCATTTCCCTTTCCATGCAGAAGTAGCCTGAGTACAAAATCTGGATGTTGACTTTTTCTTGAGTTGCCTTTCTATCTTGATAGCCATGTGAAGCATATCCTCCAAATCAACATAATGATGCAACTCCACCATGTTTGCAATCTCTCTATTCAAGCCCCCTAAAAACCGTGCCATAGTAGCTTCTGCATCCTGAACTACATTTGCCCTGATCATGGCAACTTCCATCTCTGTGTAATAGTCCTCAACACTCTTGGTCCCCTGATACAGATGTTGTAGTTTCTGATACAACTCCCTATAGTAATGGCTGGGTATAAATCTCTTTCTCATGAGACCCCTAAGTTCTGCCCATGTCTGAACCGGTCTCTCATAGTTTCTCCTCCGAGTAGAGACAAGCTGATCCCACCAAATCATAACATAATCGGTAAACTCAATTGCTGCCAGACTGATCTTCTTCTCGTCTGAGTAGTGATGACAGTTGAAAATCAATTCTATTTTCTTTTCCCATTCTAAATAAGCTTCAGGATCATTCTTGCCTTGGAATGTTGGTATCTTGATCTTGATGCTACCTAGATCACCATCTACATCTCCTCACCTACCATATCCTCTCCGATCATAATCCCCTCTTCTGGCATCAAATGCACCTCTATCATCAAATCGTCTATCCCTCCTATCATTCCTCCTATCAAACCTCCTATTAGGCCTCCTATCATGCCCAGGCTGAAATCTCTCCTCCACATCATCAAAACCATCAGAATCATCAAACTCATTTTCAGCTTTCTCTTCATCTGGTGGTACATACTGTGGTGGTACACGGCGAGGTGGCACATTGTGAGGTGGTGGTACATTCTGAGGTGGTGGTACTCTGGGACCGCTACCAGTTTGAATACTCTCGACACTCTTGGACAATCTCTCTAAAGCAGTATTCATGTTCTCCATCATATCTATAAATTTCCTATCCAAAGCCTCAAGCTTTTCATCAGTAGTTAGACCTGCCATCTCAACACTAAACAAACAGATTAGAAATAACAAGAAAGTAAAGCAACTATCTAAATCCTCACAATCTAACGTGTTTACACTCGAAAGATATCACTCCACTCGTGTTTGCACTCTATTGGCTTTTACCCGATACTGTGCTCACAATCACTGCCTTTTACCACTCTTGAGTTTGTCCTCAATTCAAATGTGAACCACACTCAATCCAAGAATACAAACCAAATGTAGTCCTCAAGCTAGCATGAACACAACGGACCCAACAATATATATATATATATATATATATATATATGGCATGCGAAAAACAAAACGCGAACAGGAATAGTGATGACGGAGACGCAATCAATAATACTTAAGCTAGAGTAATTAGAAATAAGGAGTAAACAATTAGCACAATGGAAAAAAAAAAGCATGCAAATTCACGGTCGTATGCAATTTCGGGAGAAAATTTGGCACCTCTATAAAAATTTTGATGGAATACTCTCCACGGGCACCTAAATGATAATATGGAACAAACTAGATTCAACCAAAAAAAATCACTTTTTTTTTCCTGCTTAAGTGATCACTATCACTCAAGTCCCTTTTTTTTTTTTTTTTGATAACGTCAGAAGCTAAATGTGGTTATGATTTCAGAGGCTGATTTAGGTTCTGATTTCAGAGTTTGATGATGGTCTGAATCCAGGGTCGGAATTCAGAGGCTGCTGGTCATTATCTTATTTCAGAGTCGAATAAGGGTATGATTTCAGGGTCTGAATTCATAGGCTAATTTTCAGAGGTTACTGGTTAGGGTCTGATTTCAGAGGCTATTGGTCTGGGTCTGATTTCAGAGGTTACTGGTCTGGGTCTGATTTCAGAGACTAAGTTTCAGGGTCTGATCTCAGAGGCTGATTCAATGGTTAAGTTTCAGGGTCTGATCTCAGAGTCTGATTCAATGGTTAAGTTTTAGGGTCTGAACTCAGAGTCTGATTTCAGAGGCAGATTTCAAAGGTTACGTTTTAGGTCTGATTTCGGACTTCACTTAGTTTTCAGGGTCTGATTTCACACTACACTAGGGTTTTAGAAACAAAACACACAGCCGCCAAAGAACATGCTTGTTTCTTAAACATATGCTAAAGAACAGAATGACTATGACGAACTGATAGGAAGAACAGAACAGAAGCCCAGAACTGGAAAATGATGAACTGATATGCAACTATGACAAACTGACAGGAAGAACAGAACAGAAACCCAGAATTGGAAAAAGATGAACTGATATGCTTCACAACAAAACCAGATCCAGAATATAAAAAAAAAAAAAAACAGCAACAAGATCCAACAAGAACTGAAACGAAAATAACAAAGAACAAAAGAAAAACAGAATCAAACAAAAGGAAAGTTAGAAAAATCAGACCTTGGAACCCTGAGCTCTAGATACCAAATGACAAGAAACCCACTTGGATTCGAAATCCAAGCAAACCCCAAGCAACGGACATAACCCCAAGAACCGCGAATATGATTTTGTAGAAACAAAACCCTTCTAAGGCCACAAAGAAGACCCACAAAGAACTTGCCCTTGAGAACCTTTAAGATGAATCCTTGTAGTGTTTTGCTAGCAATGGAGACGCCACTAAGTTTGCCAAAACTTAGATAAGTCGATTCAACTTGAAAAGGGGAATCCCTCCCTTACAAGAATTCGGCCATAGCCAAAGCTTTAAGCTTTTAAGTTTTTTTTTTTATAATTTTCGTTGATTACTTCAAATGAAGAAGAAAGTAAGCTTAAATAGTGTTACAAAAAGAAACCCTAAAGGCATAAAGACAACAATGCCCCTAAAAACGAAATTACACAAATATCAAGTCTTTAAGTCTTCAAATGCCTAGGAAGCTTTATTCTAAACTGATTTGGGCCAAGTGAAATGGTTTTGGGCCCTTTCCATCGAAGCCCACATGCATCTCTATTTTTGTGTTGTAGTCGGCCATAAAACTCTGAACTAATCCCGCCATTGCTTCTCTGAGTCTTTTGGTCCTCTGCCTCGTAATTGGCCCTTCTGGTACTTGTAATGCGTCTTTGGGTATTTGTCGGCCTGGATCATGTCATCCCCTCCCTCTTGAAAAGGATTCGACCTCGAATCTGTACCTGCATCAAAAGGAGTTAAGTCAGACACATTATACTTACCTTGTAAATCCAGCTTGTATGCATTGTCATTAATCCGTTCCAAAACTTGAAATGGACCATCCCCTCTCGGTTGTAGCTTTATTTATGATGTAATTAGCATGGTTGACTATGCCATTAGGCTTAATTATGCTTAGATTTGTACTTAGCCGGAAGCACGTCAATTTACTATAGCATGTAAGCACCTTAATTAGCTTAAGTGAGATTAGCTTCTAATCTTTGTTTTAAGTTTATTTAGGTGCAAAAGGACCTTAATGGTCGTGGTTGAGGTGCTTGACTTAGGGCTTTTGGTAATTTTAGCTCTAGGGTCATTTTAGCCTTTTTACTCTTTGTAACCCTTATTATATGACTCTTCTTTGTATTTTTGGACAACCAACGTAATATACAGAATTTTGAAAGAAAGAAAAGCTTGAGCTTTCCATGGCTATGGCCAAAACCTTGTTGAGGGAGGGATTCCACTTTTCAAGTTCAAATTGACTTATCTAAGCTTGGCAACTTAGTGGCGTCTCCATTGCTAGCAAAATACAATCTGATTTCATGCTTGTGGTTATCATGGACGTGAGTTTCATGGTGGTTAGCTGATCTTGGTTGGGTTTTGTTCCTACAAAATCAGTATTCAAAGTTCTTGGTGTTTTGAGAAAGATGCTTGGGGTTTGCTTGGTTTCAAACCCAAGTGAGTTCTTGTCACATGGATTCGAAATCCAGGCAAACCCCAAGCACGGACAGAACCCCAAGAACCGCGAATATGATTTTGTAGAAACAAAACCCTTCCAAGGCCACAAAAAGACCCACAACGAACTTGCCCTTGAGAACCTTTAAGATGAATCCTTGTAGTGTTTTGCTAGCAATGGAGACGCCACTAAGTTTGCCAAAACTTGGATCAGTCGATTCAAACTTGAAAAGGGGAATCCCTCCCTTACAGAATTCGGCCATAGCCAAAGCTTTAAGTTTTTAAGTTTTTTTTTTATAATTTTCGTTGATTACTTCAAATGAAGAAGAAAGTAAGCTTAAATAGTGTTACAAAAAGAAACCCTAAAGGCATAAAGACAACAATGCCCCTAAAAACCGAAATTACACAAATATCAAGTCTTTAAGTCTTCAAATGCCTAGGAAGCTTTATTCTAAACTGATTTGGGCCAAGTGAAATGGTTTTGGGCCCTTCCATCGAAGCCCACATGCATCTCTATTTGTTGTTGTAGTCGGCCATAAATCTCTGAACTAATCCGCCCATGCTTCTCTGAGTCTTTTGGTCCTCTGCCTCGTAATTGGCCCTTCTGGTACTTGTAATGCGTCTTTTGGTTTGTTGTCGGCATGGATCATGTCAGGAGGGGGGCTGGGGATTAAGAGATTGGATACTTGGAATAGAGCGGCTATTGTTAAGCACATTTGTTTCTCTGTTCTGGCCATGTTTCTTCTTGGTTGAATTGGGTTCACTCTTATTTGTTGAGGGGGAGAAGTTTTTGGGAGGTGCCTTGTCCTACAAATTGCTCTTGGAGTTGGCGTAAGATTTTGGAGCTTCGTTCTTGGTCCCGGCGGCGGATGAGAGTTAGGATTGGGAATGGTGAGAAGACTTTATTGTGGTTTGATTTTTGGCATCCTATGGGTCCGATTGTGGACACGTTGGGTGAGAGAGTGATTTATGACTCTGGCTTGGATAGGATGTGACACGGAACTCACTTGGAGGATTAGGCCAAGCAAACCCCTCGCAACGGACAGAACCCCAAGAACCGCGAGAATTGATTTTCTAGGAACAAAACCTTCCAAGGCCACAAAGAAGACCCACAAAGAACTTGTCTTGAGAACCCTTAAGATGATTCCTTGAGGTGTTCTGCTAGCACAAAGACACCACTAAGGTTGCCAGCCTTAGATAAGTCGATTGCATGAAATAAGGGGAATCCCTCCCTTAAGCAATTTTGGACAAAGCCAAGCTCTCAATGGAGATGAATTTCGAAATTTGATGATTAGCTTCTCATTAAGATGAAATGAGTTTAAATAGTACAATGAAAGAAACCCTAAGGGTGCAAAATAACCAAAACACCCTAAGTTGCTAACTAATGGCTATAAATGGCCATGCCCTTAATAGACATTAATAACAAAACACAAAGGCAAAAGAAACAAAGACTTAATCAATAACAAACAAATACTTAATAAATAACTTTGCAAAAAAGTCTAAGTAAAAACACAAATCATAAAAGTCAACAAATGTGGAAAACTTTTCCAAATTTGTCTAAGTTGTTTCCTTGCACCAAAAAGTCCTCCAAATTCGTGGCTTCCATGTATAAGGCATAATGATGTGTCATAAAGTCCAATAAGTATTGTCTTGGCCGAATATTTAGTGTCGGGCTGAATCGGCATGAGCCGTTAAAATATACTCGGCTTCAAGATTGGTGGTGCGTTACTCTGGTATGACTTGGGTCAAGTGAAATAGATTTGGACCCACTCCATTGAAAGCCCTCATGTGACGCCAATATGCCCTGGAGTTGTCTGTCACACTCGACCCATGGATTCTGCGCTAGCCCCCGCCATTGCGTCTCTGATCTTCTTAGCTCTTTGGCGTGTGTGTTTGTGAGCTCCTGTTGGCAATTGCAAAGGATCTAATGTTCCTTGAGTTGTTGGATTCATGTCAGGATGGCTACAGTTTCTTCCATTATCTCTGATTCTTTTGGCGATGGCCCCCATCTAGGCTGCTTGCCCTTGTTGATTTGGCTCGGTCCCATCTTCTGAATCCTTCTAGTATGAGGGAGGATGAGCTGGTTTGGGAGGATGATAGGAGTGGAAGATTTTTCTGTGGATAGTGCCTGGAATGCCATGCGGACAAGGGGAACCTTGTTGCATTGGTCTCAAGTTGTTGGTTCCGGAAGGCCATTCCCCGCCATTCCTTTTTGCTTTGGATGTCTATTCAGGAGGCTTTGTACTCAGGATAGTTTGATGAGGTTTCGATATCTTTGCTTGCTCGCGTTGTATTCTTGTGGTTGTTCAAGTGAGGACATTGATCATCTTTTTTCCAGTGCTTCTTCTCTTCGAGGGTCTGGTCGATTGTGCTGGCTATGTTGGGGTTAGATTGGAGATGCTGGGATTGGCTTCAGACTGTTGAGTGGATGTGTCAGTTTACCGATGCCTCTTTACGTCATCTTCTTGTTCGGCTGTCTTTCAGTCTACCATATTTGGAGGGAGATGAATGCCCGCACTCATGATGTGCCTCTTCGGCTGTTTCTATTCTTCTAGTGATATTGTTTTTGATGTTCTGAATCGTGCTAGCTTATTACGAAAGGTGAAACCATCTTATGACAATAAATGGCTTCACCTATCCTGGCACTTGCCCGATGACATCTTCTGTTGATCTTATTTTGCTTGTAGCCTTTCGACTTTTCTTTTAGGAGGGCTTGTCCTCTCTAGTTGCCTGGGGTATGCCCCTTTGCTCTTGTATAGTTTTCTTTTGGTTATAATACTTACTTTATCCAAAAAAAAACTTGAAAAGGGGAATCCCTCCCTTATAAGAATTCGGCCATAGCCAAAGCTTTAAGCTTTTGAGTTTTACAAATTTCGTTGATTGTCTCAAAATGAAAAAAGAAAGAAAGCTTAAATAGTGATACAAAAGAAACCCTAAAGGCATAAAGACAACAATGCCCCTAAATACGAAATTACAAAAATACCAAGTCTTTATGTCTTCAAATGCTTAGGAAGCTTTATTCTAAACTGATTTGGGCCAAGTGAAATGGCTTTGGGCCCTTTCCATCGAAGCCCACATGCGTCTCTATTGTTTGTTGCAGTCGGCCCATAAAACTCTGAACTAATACCGCCATTGCTTTTTCTGATTCTTTTTTCCTTCTGTCTTGTGATTGGCCCTTCTAATAATTGCAATGGATCCCATGTGTTATTGGCCATGTCCTCTGATGCTTCATGTGTGGCCTGGATCATGTCATTCCCCTCCTCTTGAAAAGGATTCGACCTCGAATCTGTACCCGCATTAAAAATAAAATAAGTCAGATACATTAAACATTGCAGGAACGCCAAACTCACCAGGAAGATCAAGTTTGTAAGGATTGTCGTTGATCCGCTCCAGGACTTGAAATGGACCATCTTCTCTTGGTTGCAACTTGGATCTTCGTTATGCTTGTATCTTTTCCTCTTACATATAAAGCCACACCCAATTGCCGGGGTCAAAGACAATGCGTTGGAACCCTATTATTCTCACCCCAACTCAGCCTTTCCCTTATCATTCATACTCCCAAGCTTAATAACAATCAAAGATAATAATCCATAGGAGTTAAAGAATTAGAATCATAATCAATCTCATAAGGCAAGTAAAAACTAGAAGAACAAATGCATCTATTATATGAAAACTCTGGCCCCGCTATTGCGTCTATGATCTTCTTAGCTCTTTGGCGTGTGATTAGGCCTGTTGGCAATTGCAACGGCTCTAATGTTCCTTGGATGACTGCATTCATGTCAAATGTTGTCCCTTGGATCATGTCATTCTCCCTCTCTTGAAATGGATTCATCCTCGAATCCGAACCCGGATCATAGATAGTTATGACAAAATCAATTGGATGATGATATTGAAATATAAAAGAATCTAACTTAATAACAATGTTAAACACGTCATAGTAACATACAATTAACACTAAACACTTGATTCAACCAAAGAACACAAAAGCCCCATTTTGACCTAAGTAGCCAAAGCTTAACTCAAAGAAATACTCAAATTTAGCACAAACTACAAAGGACAGATTGTTATTCATCAACAGATTACAATCTGCAAAAACACAACTAACACCAATGGCCGAAATCAACAACAACAACAAAAACAAAGATGAATACAAGATTAAACAACACAAAGGATAGGAAATCAACCTCAGAACCCTAAGCTCATGATACCAATGACAAGAACTCACTTGGGTTGGAAACCAAGCAAACCCCAAGCATCTTTCTCAAAACCCCAAGAACTTTGAATACTGATTTTGTAGGAACAAAACCCAACCAAGATCAGCCCCTAACCACCATGAAACTCACGTCCATGATAACCACAAGCATGAAATCAGATTGTATTTTGCTAGCAATGGAGACGCCACTAAGTTGCCAAGCTTAGATAAGTCAATTTGAACTTGAAAAGGGGAATCCCTCCCTCAACAAGGTTTTGGCCATAGCCATGGAAAGCTCAAGCTTTTCTTTCTTTCAAAATTCTGTATATTACGTTGGTTATCCAAAATACAAAGAAGAGTCATATAATAAGGGTTACAAAAGAGTAAAAAGGCTAAAATGACCCTAGAGCTAAAATTACCAAAAGCCCTAAGTCAAGCACCTCAACCACGACCATTAAGGTCCTTTTGCACCTAAATAAACTTAAAACAAAGATTAGAAGCTAATCTCACTTAAGCTAATTGAGGTGCTTACATGCTATAGTAAATTGACGTGCTTCCGGCTAAGTACAAATCTAAGCATAATTAAGCCTAATGGCATAGTCAACCATGCTAATTACATCATAAATAAAGTCAAAATGTCGAGCACAAATGACAAAAATGCCCCCATTTGGCCGAATTCAACATAGTCCCAAAATGGGTGAAATCGGGTCAAAAGGGTGCTGGTGCTGAAGCTGCTCTGCTATGCTTCAGTCTGAGCTGATCTGGGTCAAATGAAATAGCTTGGGGACCTCTCTGGTTATGCCCATATGTGTCTCTGGTGTGCACTTGACTTGGTTGCTGCAACTGGTCACATAGCTCTGAGCTAGTCCCGCAAAGGCCTCTCTGATCTTCTTTGCTCTTTGGCGTGTGATTGGACCTGTTGGCAACTGCATGGGTTCCTCCAAGTTGTTATGCATCCTGTAATGTCTCTGGTGTGGTTGGACTCATGTCATTCCCTCCTTGTTGAAAAGGATTCGACCTCGAATCTGAACCTGCATCAAAATGAGTTAAGTCAGAAACATTAAAAGTAAAGATACGTTGTACTTACCTTGCAAATCCAGCTTATATGCATTGTCATTGATCCTTTCCAAGACTTGAAAAGGTCCATCTCCTCTCGATTGTAGCTTGGATCTTTTCCTCTTGCATATAAAGCCACACCCAATTGCCGGGGTCAAACACAATGCGTTGGAAACCTATTATTCTCACCAACTCTGCCTTTCCCTTATCATTCATACTCCCAAGCTTAATAAGAATCAAAGATAATAAATCCATAGGAGTTAAAGAATTAGAATCATAATCAATCTCATAAGGCAAGTAAAAACTAGAAGGATGAATGCATCTATTATATGCAAACTCTGGCCCCGCTATTGCGTCTGTGATCTTCTTAGCTCTTTGGCGTGTGATTGGGCCTGTTGGCAATTGCAAAGGCTCTAATGTTCCTTGGGTGACTGCATTCATGTCAAATGTTGTCCCTTGGATCATGTCATTCTCCCTCTCTTGAAATGGATTCGTCCTCGAATCCGAACCCGGATCATAGATAGTTATGACAAAATCAATTGGACGATGATATTGAAATATAAAAAATCATACTTGACCACTTGTACCTGCGATGAAAAAGCATAAACAATAGAGAAAATGTTATGGAAAAACTTCACTACCACATCTACTTTCTTTTCACCAGCTCTCACAGCTTCATCATCACTCATGGCCACTATCTCAACCATACTTGCAAAGACCTCCTCACACACCTGCTCAGCTTCACTATGTTTTTCAACCTCAAAGCACACTACCTCACAAGTGTTTACTCCCTCAATGCTCACGGTCTCACAAGCATTTTCACTCACCATGTCACTTATAACACAATTCACAACATTCAAGGCCTCACAAGTGTTTTCATTCGCTATGCACTCAACATCACAAGTGCTTCTCACTTCATTACACACAACTTCAATAGCTTTTGGTTGTTGAGTACTCTCTTCATTCACTGCATATTTAGTTACCTTCCAAGTCTTTTTCCATTTCTCATAAGATCTTCTATAATCACTCATAATATCTTGGATATCACTTTTGAAAGTATCCAAAACCTCGATCTTATCATCAATGGTTAAACTTGGACCTGCCATCTCAACACTAAACAAACAGATTAGAAATAATAAAAAGCAAAACAAATATGTAAATCCTCACAATCTCACGTGTTTACACTCGAATGATATCACTCCACTCGTGTTTGCACTCTATTGGCTTTTACCCGATACTGTGCTCACAATCACTGCCTTTTACCACTCTTGAGTTCTTCCTCATTCAATTACAAATCACTCAATTCCCAGAATGGTCAACTAAGGTGTAGTCCACAAGCTAGCAGAAACACAATGTATATATAGAGCAGGTGGAATAAAGCAAATAAGATAAGTAATCACGGAGACTCAATCGAAAGAAACCTATAGCTAGAGTGCTCAGAATAAGAAAGAATGACGAGTTAGCTAAATGCAATAAATAAGCAAGCAAGCAATCAACGTGTCACTGAAGCAATCTTGTGGTCACTCGCTATAGTGTTTGAGCTCACCTTTCTTTTCTTCTCACACACACTCACAAGTGTTTACACTCCAATGAAACACAATGAAGCACAAAGGATTTCAATTCGGCTATAACACAAATATAGTCTTTCAAGCTCAAACCAATACAAACCAAATCAAATCAATGTAACTCATGTAAAGCAATCCAATCAACTTGCAAATGGTCTAATCAAGCTAAGCACAATGCGACCAATTCTTTCTTTCTTCTTTTTTTTCACTTTTTTTTTCAAAACAAGTAGGTGACTCAGCTGCTTACGTAAGTAGCTTACAAGTAGGTCAAGTAAGCATGTCAATTCGGCAATGGTAAGTTACAAACCAACTAAACACTTTTTCCAACTAACTTGGTGATGCAGCAGCTTGCCTCTTCAAGCACCTCTCAAATGCAATGATGGCTACTCAAATTTCCATGTCAAGCTCATGAGTGCTTCCATTTTCAATGTCATGCTAATGATTTCAACACAAATCCAATGTCAAGCTAATGATGGCTCACGCAAATCAGCAAGCACACTTGTTAATTCATGCTTCAACATAAGCACATCAAGCATCTTACTCACGCAATATGTGTAACAAAGCAACCAGACTTGTCTCACAAAGTTAACACACAAGCATAAGTAAACTTCAAGAGTAAGTCACGGCCTCATCAATCCATAAGCATTTCATTTTGTTTCAACACTCATTCACTCAAATGCCTCACCACAACACTCAAAAACACTTGTTTTCCTCACACTTCACAAGATTGCAACAACTTCACAAAGATTGCAAACAAGCTAGTTCACGCAAATGCTAGGAGTAATGAAGTGCAATCTGATTTTCTCAAAGTAGATATGAACAATACCTATTGAAAACAAGCTAAGTGACATGCATATGGCAAGAACAAAGCAAGGGTGGTGATGGTTCTTCCTTGGCCGAATCTGACCTGATGCATTTTTTTTTTTTTTTTTTTGTTTTATTTTTGAAACTAATAACTTAATAACAATGTAAACACGTCCTAGTAACATACAATAACAACTAAACACTTGATTCAAGCAAAGAACACAAAAGCCCCAATTTTGACCTAAGTAGCCAAAGCTTAACTCAAAGAAATACTCAAAATTAGCACAAACTACTAAAGACAGATTGTTATTCATGCAACAAGGATCACAAATCTGCAAGAAACAACAAATCCAACCAATGGCCGAAATCAACAACAACCAACAAAAACAAAGATGAATACAAGATTAAACAACACAAAGGATAGGAAATCAGACCTCAGAACCCTAAGCTCATGATACCAAATGACAAGAACTCACTTGGGTTGGAAACCAAGCAAACCCCAAGCATCTTTCTCAAAACCCCAAGAACTTTGAATACTGATTTTGTAGGAACAAAACCCAACCAAGATCAGCCCCTAACCACCATGAAACTCACGTCCATGATAACCACAAGCATGAAATCAGATTGTATTTTGCTAGCAATGGAGACGCCACTAAGTTGCCAAGCTTAGATAAGTCAATTTGAACTTGAAAAGGGGAATCCCTCCCTCAACAAGGTTTTGGCCATAGCCATGGAAAGCTCAAGCTTTTCTCTCTTTCAAAATTCTGTATATTACGTTGGTTGTCAAAAATACAAAGAAGAGTCATATAATAAGGGTTACAAAAGAGTAAAAAGGCTAAAATGACCCTAGAGCTAAAATTACCAAAAGCCCTAAGTCAAGCACCTCAACCACGACCATTAAGGTCCTTTTGCACCTAAATAAACTTAAAACAAGATTAGAAGCTAATCTCACTTAAGCTAATTGAGGTGCTTACATGCTATAGTAAATTGACGTGCTTCCGGCTAAGTACAAATCTAAGCATAATTAAGCCTAATGGCATAGTCAACCATGCTAATTACATCATAAATAAAGTCAAAATGTCGAGCACAAATGACAAAAATGCCCCCATTTGGCCGAATTCAACATAGTCCCAAAATGGGTGAAATCGGGTCAAAAGGGTGCTGGTGCTGAAGCTGCTCTGCTATGCTTCAGTCTGAGCTGATCTGGGTCAAATGAAATAGCTTGGGGACCTCTCTGGTTATGCCCATATGTGTCTCTGGTGTGCACTTGACTTGGTTGCTGCAACTGGTCACATAGCTCTGAGCTAGTCCCGCAAAGGCCTCTCTGATCTTCTTTGCTCTTTGGCGTGTGATTGGACCTGTTGGCAACTGCATGGGTTCCTCCAAGTTGTTAGCTGCATCCTGTAATGTCTCTGGTGTGGTTGGACTCATGTCATTCCCTCCTTGTTGAAAAGATTCGACCTCAATCTGAACCTGCATCAAAATGAGTTAAGTCAGAAACATTAAAATAACAGATACGTTGCACTACCCTGCAAATCCATCTTATATGCATTGTCATTGATCCTTTCCAAGACTTGAAAAGGTCCATCTCCTCTCGATTGTAGCTTGGATCTTTTCCTCTTGCATATAAAGCCACACCCCATTGCCGGGGTCAAACACAATGCGTTGGAAACCTATTATTCTCACCAACTCTGCCTTTCCCTTATCATTCATACTCCCAAGCTTAATAAGAATCAAAGATAATAAATCCATAGGAGTTAAAGAATTAGAATCATAATCAATCTCATAAGGCAAGTAAAAACTAGAAGGATGAATGCATCTATAATATGCAAACTCTGGCCCCGCTATTTGTCTGTGATCTTCTTAGCTCTTTGGCGTGTGATTGGGCCTGTTAGCAATTGCAAAGGCTCTAATGTTCCTTGGGTGATTGCATTCATGTCAAATGTATCCCTTGGATCATGTCAATAGCTCTGACTAGTCCCGCAAAGGCCTCTCTGATCTTCTTCGCTCTTTGGCGTGTGATTGGACCTGTTGGCAACTGCATGGGTTCCTCCAAGTTGTTAGTTGCATCCTATAATGTCTCTGATGTGGTTGGACTCATGTCATTCCCTCCTTGTTGAAAAGGATTCGACCTCGAATCTGAACCTGCATCAAAATGAGTTAAGTCAGAAACATTAAAAGTAGGAGATACGTTGTACTTACCTTGCAAATCCAGCTTATATGCATTGTCATTGATCATTTCCAAGACTTGAAATGGTCCATCTCCTCTCGATTATAGCTTGGATTTACGCTATTCTGGAAATCTCTCTTTACGCATGTGTACCCAAACCCAATCACCAGGTTGAAAGACTACACGCTTTCTTCCCTTGTTTGCATGAGAAGCGTATTGCTCGTTCTTTCGTTGAATATGCTCTTTTACCTTCTCATGGATGCTTCATCACCATCAGCCTTCTGTTTGCCATCTAACCCCGTATGCTCATCAATAGGTAATGGTAATAAATCCAATGGAGTTAGTGGCTGAAACCATAAACAATCTCAAAAGGTGAAATGATGTAGAAGAATGAATGCTACGATTATATATGCAAAACTCAATAAATGGCAAACAATCTTCTCAACTCTTCAAATTCTTACCAATTATAGTGCGCAATAATTGAGATAAAGTCCTATTACTACCTCCGTTTGTCCATCAGTCTGTGGGTGACATGTGGTACAATACAATAGTTTGGTGCAGTTTTTAGCCCACAACACCTTCCAAAAATGGCTAAGGAACTTAACATCTCTATCAGATACAATACTCCTAGGTATACCATGGAGTCGCACTATGTCTATGAAAAATAAATCTGCAATGTTTGTAGCATCATCATCGGTTTTATGACATGCAATGAAATGAGCCATTTTACTTGACCTATCAACTACAACAAAGATTGAATCTCTACCCCTTTTTGTCCTAGGCAAACCTAACCCAAAATCCATCGATATATCAACCCAAGGTTCACTAGGTACATGCAAAGGAGTATACAACCCATGTGGCATTAATTTAGATTTAGCATGCTTACATGTTAGACACTTATCACAAATACGCTCAACATCACGTTTCATTTTAGGTCAATAAAAGTGCTAATGTAAAATAGCTAAAGTCTTAGTAATCCCAAAAGCCCCATCAAACCTCCCCCATGCGCTTCTTTCACAAGCAACTCACTCATACTACAAGCAGGAACACACAACATGTTTCGCTTTAAATAAGAAACGTCACGAATGTAAAACTTGCCAAAAGATGACTTTGCACAAGCAACAATAATCTCACCAAAATCAGAATCACACTCATATAGTTCCTTAATAAAATCAAATCCCAACATTCGTGCATTGCATTGAAGTAAGTAAAACATACCTGCGAGAATAATGCATCGGCCACGATGTTTTCTTTACCTTGATTGTAGCGTATAAAATACATATGGAAATGACTCAACGAATTCCATCCATTTTGCGTGTCGCTTATTCAGCTTACCTTGACCCTTCAAGTGTTTTAATGATTCATCATGGTCGGATGTGGATCACGAACTCTTTAGGCCACAAGTAGTGCTGCCACATCTCAAGTGCTCTCACAAGCGCATATAACTCTTTGTTGTACGTGGGGTACCTCAAAGCTGCTTCATTAGCTTCTCACTAAAATAGGCTATGGGCCTTGGCCGCTTTTCTGCATAAGAACTGCTCCAAGACCTAACCCTGATGTTCACACTCAATTTCAAATGTCTTATCGAAGTTGGGTAGTGCCAAAATGGGTGCACTGCATAACTTCGCTTAAGATTTTGGAATGCTCGCTCTTGCACCTCGCCCCATTGAAAACCAACTGTCTTCTTTACTACCTCGGTCAATGGCGCGGCAAATGCTATTGAAGTCCTTGACAAATCTCCTATAGAAGCTCGCTAAGCCATGAAAGCTTCGGACTTCTGTCACTGTAGTTGGTGTAGGCCATTCCTGAATTGCCTTCAGCTTCTCCACATCTACCTCGATGCCATCTGCACTCACAACAAAGCCAAAAAAAAGTCTATCCATGCAAAATGTGCATTTGTCAGAGTTAGCATACAGTTGTTCTTTCGTAAAACATCAAGTACATGTCTCAAATGTAATTCATGCTCCTCAATCGATGTACTGTAAACTAAGATGTCATCAAAGTATACCACAACAAACTTACCTATAAATGCACGCATAACATGATTCATTAATCTCATAAATGTGCTACGTGCGTTTGTAAGACCAAATGGCATAACTAAACCATTCATATAATCCATATTTGGTCTTAAATGCGGTTTTCCACTCATCTCCCTCTCATGCGAATTTGATGGTATCCCACTTTTCAAATCAATCTTACTAAATATCTTGGAACCATGCAATTCATCTAACATGTCATCTAGCCTAGGAATAGGATGGCGATACTTTACCGTTATATTATTGATGCTCGACAATCAACACACATTCGCCATGTCCCATCTTCTTAGGAACTAGAAGCACTGGTACTGCACAAGGACTCATGATTTCCCTTACATACCCCTTGTCCATCAAATCCCGCACTTGTGCCGTTGAAGTTCCTTTGTCTCCTCAGGATTGCTTCTATAGGATAGCCTGTTGGGAATGACTGCTCCAGGTACGAAGTCTATCTGGTGCTCAATGCCTCTAATGGGTGGAAGCCCACTAGGAATGTCCTCACAGTACATCGTTGTAGTCCTGGAAATAGACATAGGAAGCAAAAGGTTAGTGTTAGAAAAATAAACATGGGGCTCCTTGTAAACTAACAATAGAATCAGGCTGCTAGTCTTGAAAGCTCTCCTAGCTTCACCCTCACCCATGTAGAAACTCCTTTTCACTCTCCCTTTAGTGTCCCCTTACTTTCACTCTCACTTCCCTTGGGTAAACTCTCGGCCTTGGCCTTATTTTTCACACTCTCACTAGTTTCCTCCAAGTTAGTGTTTGCACTCGCCCTCTCTTTATCCCTCTCAAGTTGCAACTGAACCTGATCTTCATCGACTTGCTTTGGTGTAAGTGGGTATAGTGTAATTGGTTTCTCTTTATGTTGAAACAAATATTTATTCTTGAACCCATCATGAATCACCTTCTTATCAAACTGCCACGACCTCACCAAAAGTATATGACCCGCATGCATCGGAATCATATCACATAGAACATCATCTGTGTAAGGCCCAATGGTAAAGCTCAATAATACCTGCTTCGTTACCTTCACTTCACCACTGCAACTTGTAAGGCTTGGGAGTGCTTCAAGCAACTCAACCACAATCTCTCAATCAAAGCCGTGCTAGCCACATTGGTACAACTGCCTCCATCTATAATCATACTACAACCCTTACCATTCACACGGCATCTGGTGTGGAATATGTTCTCCCTCTGCTGATCACTCGCATCCTCAACAACTTGTGCTGTCAAAGCACGCTTAACAACTAGGGATAAGTTATCTAAAGGGTATGCAGCTCCCTCATGGTCACTAGCATCTTCTCAACTCCGGCATCTCATCCTCAACCTCATCATCTGTAGAGTACACATCTCTGCTCTTGTCAATCACTAAGGTGCGTCTATTGGGACATTGTGAAGCATAGTGTCCCATGCCCAAACACTTGAAACACTTGACATCCTTAGTTCTCATAGCTGTACCCTCAGGTTTAGGTTTAGGTTTAGGCTTACTCGATTCTGCAGCCTCTTTACCCTTGCCACTAGGTCGGCCCTAGGCTTGTTAAAGCCTCCACTGAAATCACCTCTAGGCTTGTTAATCCTCCATCTCGCTTCTCATTCGGAAACCCATTTCCCCTTCCAAGTAGAAGTAGTCTGAGTATCAAATCTGGATGTGGCCTTCTTCTTGAGTTGCCTCTCTACCTTGATAGCCATGTGAAGCATGTCCTCCAAATCAACATAATGATGTAACTCCACCATGTTGGCAATCTCCCTATTTAAGCCTCCAAGAAACCGTGCCATAGTAGCCTCTGCCTCCTCAACTACATTCACCCTGATCATGGCAACTTCCATCTCTGTGTAGTCCTCCTCAACATTCTTGGTACCCTGATACAGATGTTGTAGCTTCTAATACAACTCACGATAGTAATGGCTCAGAATGAACCTCTTCCTCATAAGACCTCTAAGTTCTTCCCAAGTCTGAATTGGTCTCTCATAGTTTCTTCTCCGAGTAGCAACAAGCCGATCCCACCATATCATGGCATAATCAGTAAACTCAATAGCTGCCATATTGATTTTCTTATCATCTGAGTAGTGATGGCAATTGAATATCAGCTCAATCTTCTTCTCCCATTCCAAATAAGCCTCGGGATCATTCTTCCCCTGAAAGGTTGGTATCTTGATTTTAATGCTACCTAGATCTCCATCTAAGTCCCCGTCTACCATAACCCCTTCGATCATAATCCCGGGCCTATCATCAAATGCACCTCTATCATCAAATCGTCTATCCCTCCTATTATGTCTCCCCATCAAACCTCCTATCACACCCTCTACCAAACCCCCTACCATGCCTCCGATCTTGTCTAGGCTGAAACCTCTCCTCAACATCATGAAAATCATCAAAGTCATTCTCGGCTTCTTCTTCATCTAATGGTATATGTTACGGTGGTAGTCATCGTGGTGGCACATTATGAGGTGGTGGTACATTATGAGGTGGTAGTACATTATGAGGTGGTGGTACATTTTGAGGTGGTGGTGCTCTGGGAACACTGCCCGACTGAATACTCTCTACACTCTTGGACAACCTTTCCAATGCAGTATTCATATTCTCCATCATATCTTTAAACTTTCTATCCATAGCTGCAAGCTTCTCATCGATGGTTAAACTAGTACCTGCCATTTCAAAGCTCAACAAACAAATCAGTAATAACAAGAAAGTAATACAATATGTAAAATCCTCTCAAGCTCATAATCTCACGTGTTTACACTCAATTATATCACTCCACTCGTGTTTGCACTCTATTGGCTTTTACCCGATACTGTGCTCACACTCACTGCCTTTTACCACTATTGAGTTCTTCCTCAATTTAATTACAAATCAACTCAATTCCCAGAATGGTCAACTAAGATGTAGTCCACAAGCTAGCAGAAACACAATGTATATATAGAGCAGATGGAATAAAGCAAATAAGATAAGTAATCACAGAGACTCAATCGAAAGAAACCTATAGCTATAGTGCTTAGAATAAGAAAGAATGACGAGTTAGCTAAATGCAATAAATAAGCAAGCAAGCAATCAACGTGTTACTGAAGCAATCTTGTGGTCACTTGCTATAGTGTTTGAGCTCACCTTTCTTTTCTTCTCACACACACTCACAAGTGTTTACACTCCAATGAAAACCAATGAAGCACAAAGGATTTCAATTCGGCTATAACACAAATATAGTCTTTCAAGCTCAAACCAATACAAACAAATCAAAATCAATGTAATTCATGTAAAGCAATCCAATCAACTTGCAAACGGTCTAATCAAGCTAAGCACAATGTGACCAATTTTCTTTCCTCTTTTTTTTTTTTCAAAACAAGTTGGTGACTCAGCTGCTTACGTAAGTAGCTTACAAGTAGGTCAAGTAAGCATGTCAATTCGGCAATGGTAAGTTACAAACCAACTAAACACTTTTTCCAACTAACTTGGTGATGCTGAAGCTTGCCTCTTCAAGCACCTCTCAAATGCAATGATGGCTACTCAAATTTCCATGTCAAGCTCATGAGTGCTTCCATTTTCAATGTCATGCTAATGATGGCTCACGCAAATCAGCAAACTTGTTAATTCATGCTTCAACATAAGCACATCAAGCATCTTACTCACGACAATATGTGTAACAAAGCAACCAGACTTGTCTCACAAAGTTTTTTTTTTTTTTGGATAAGGTAAGTATTATAACCAAAGAAAACTATACAAAGAGCAAAGGGGCATACCCCAGGCACTAGAGAAGACAGGCCCTCCTAGAAAAAAGCCAAAAGGCTACAAAAGAATCAACAAAAGATGTCATCGGGTAGGTGCCACGAAAGGTGAAGCCATTTATTGTCATAAGATGGATTCACCTTTCGTAAGGAGCTAACACGATTCCGAACATCAAATGCCTCACCACGACACTCAAAAACACTTGTTTTCCTCACACTTCACAAGATTGCAACAACTTCACAAAGATTGCAAACAAGCTAGTCCACGCAAATGCTAGGAGTAATGAAGTGCAATATAATTTTCTCAAAGTAGATATGAACAATACCTATTGAAAACAAGCTAAGTGACATGCATATGGCAAGAACAAAGCAAGGGTGGTGATGGTTCTTCCTTGGCTGAATCTGACCTGATGCATTTTTTTTTTACACTAATAACTTAATAACAATGTTAAACACGTCCTAGTAACTTACAATTAACAACTAAACACTTGATTCAAGCAAATAACACAAAAGCCACAATTTTGACCCAAGTAGCCAAAGCTTAACTCAAAGAAATACTCAAAATTAGCACAAACTACTAAAGGAAAGATTGTTATTCATGCAACAAGGATTACAAATCTGCAAGAAACAACAAAGATCCAACAATGGCCGAATCAAGGTGGAAGTAAAACCTTGATGCCGAAATTAAATCAACAAAGAACAAAGATGAATACAAGATTAAACAACACAAAGGATAGGAAATCAGACCTCAGAACCCTAAGCTCATGATACCAAATGACAAGAACTCACTTGGGTTTGAAACCAAGCAAACCCCCAAGCATCTTTCTCAAAACCCCAAGAGCTTGAATACTAATTTTGTAGGAACAAAACCCAACCAAGATCAGCCCCTAACCACCATGAAACTCACGTCCATGATAACCACAAGCATGAAATCAGATTGTATTTTGCTAGCAATGGAGACGCCACTAAGTTGCCAAGCTTAGATAAGTCAATTTGAACTTGAAAAGGGGAATCCCTCCCTCAACAAGGTTTCGGCCAAAGCCATGGAAAGCTCAAGCTTTTCTCTCTTTCAAATTTTGTATATTACGTTGGTTGTCTCTAAAATACAAAGAAGAGTCATATAATAAGGGTTACAATAGAGTAAGAAGACTAAAATGACCCTAGAGATAAAATTACCAAAAGCCCTAAGTCAAGCACCTCAACCACGACCATTAAGGTCATTTTGTACCTAAATAAACTTAAAAAAAAAAAGATTAGAAGCTAATCTCACTTAAGCTAATTGAGGTGCTTACATGCTATAGTAAATTGACGTGTTTCCGGCTAAGTACATATCTAAGATAATTAAGCCTAATGGCATAGTCAAACATGCTAATTACATCATAAATAAAGTCAAAATGTCGAGCAAAAATGACAAAAATGCCCCCATTTGGCCGAATTCAACATAGTCCCAAAATGGGTGAAATCGGGTCAAAAGGGTGCTGGTGCTGAAGCTGCTCTGCTATGCTTCAGTCTGAGCTGATCTGGGTCAAATGAAATAGCTTGGGGACCTTTCTGGTTATGCCCTGTGTCTCTAGTGTGCACTTGACTTGGTTGCTGCAACTGGTCACATAGCTCTGAGCTAGTCCCGCAAAGGCCTCTCTGATCTTCTTTGCTCTTTGGCTTGTGATTGGACATGTTGGCAACTGCATGGGTTCCTCCAAGTTGTTAGCTGCATCTTGTAATGTCTCTGGTGTGGTTGGACTCATGTCATGACCACTTGTACCTGCGATGAAAAAGCATAAACAATAGAGAAAATGTTATGGAAAAACCTCACTACCACATCTACTTTCTTTTCACCAGCTCTCACAACTTCATCATCACTCATGGCCACTATCTCAACCATACTTGAAAAGACCTCCTCACACACCTGCTCAGTTTCACTATGTTTTTCAACCTCAAAACACTACCTCACAAGTGTTTACTCCCTCAATGCTCACGGTCTCACAAGCATTTTCACTCACTATGTCACTTATAACACAATTCACAACATTCAAGGCCTCACAAGTGTTTTCATTCACTATGCACTCAACATCACAAGTGTTTACACTCATATTACTCACGACCTTACAAGTGTTTTCAGTCGCTATGCACTCACATCACAAGTGCTTACACTAATAGTACTCACGACCTCACAAGTACTTTCACTCACCATACACTCAACATCACAAATGTTTCTCACTTCATTACACACACTTCAATAGCTTTTGGTTGTTGAGTACTCTCTTCATTCACTGCACATTAGTTACCTTCCAAATCTTTTTCCATTTCTCATAAGATCTTCTATAATCACTCATAATAGCTTGGATATCACTTTTGAAAGTATCCAAAACCTCGATCTTATCTTCAACGGTTAAACTTGGACCTGCCATCTCAACACTAAACAAACAAATTAGAAATAACAAGAAAGTAAAGCAAATATGTAAATCCTCACAATCTCACGTGTTTACACTCAAATGATATCACTCCATTCGTGTTTGCACTCTATTGGCTTTTACCCGATACTGTGCTCACAATCACTACCTTTTACCACTCTTGAGTTCGTCCTCAATTCAAATGTGAATCACACTCAATCCAAGAATACAAACCAAATGTAGTCCTCAAGCCAACATGAAACACAAAGGTCTAATAATATATATGGGACAAGTGGAAACAAAATGCCAACAGGAATAACAACGACGAAGACTCAATCAATAATACTTAAACTAGAGTATTTGGAATAAAGAAATGAACAATTAACACAATGGAAAAAAAAAGCATGCAAATTCACGGTCGTATGCAATTTCGGGAGAAAATTTGGCACCGCTATAGAAATTTTGATGGGATACCCTCCACGGGCACCTAAATGATAATATGGAACAAACTAAATTCAACCAAAAAATTTCATTTTTTTACTCTTTTTTTTTATAACGTCAGATGCTGATACTGTGGTTCTGATTTCAGAGGCTGATTTAGGTTCTGATTTCAGAGGCTGAGTTAGGTTCTAATTTCAGAGGCTGGTTTTCAGGGCCTGATTTTAGAGTCTGATCAGGGTCTGATTTCAGAGGCTACTGGTCAGGGTCAGATTTCAGAGTCTGATTTCAGGTATGATTTCAGAGGCTACTGGTCAGGTTCTGATTTCAGAGTCTGATTTCAGAGGCTAAGTTTTAGGGTCTGATTTCAGGGTCTGAATTCAAAGGCTAAGTTTCAGGGTCTGATTTCAGACTTCACTAGGGTTTTAGAAACAAATCACACAGCCGCCAAAGAACATGATTATTTCTTCAACATATGCTAAGAACATAAAATATATGACGAATGAAGAACAGAACAAAAAAAACCCAGAACTGGAAAATGATAAAAGATGAACTGATATGAAAAACACAACAAAATCAGATCCAGAAATAAACAAAAATGAAAACAAAAACAAGATACAACAAGAACTGAAACGAAGAGGCGAGTGTGGTGTTGGATGAAGCCCCTTGGCATATGGCTAATAGACCTTTGGTTCTAAAACTTTGGCATCCAAATTTATCTTGACTAAGGAGGATTTGTTCAAGGTCCCGGTCTGGATCAGATTGTTTGACCTACCTTTTCCTTTATGGACGGCGAAAGGGATTAGTTGTGTTGCTAGTGCCATTGGGAGACCTCTCAATGCTGACCATATTACACTGTCCAGGAAACGACTCAGTTTTGCTCGTGTTTGTGTTGAGATTGATGCCCGGAATTCCCTTGATGAGGAGATTGTCTTCCAATACCCTAATGGCACTAGAGTCCCTATTAGGTTGAGTTTGAATGGGTTCCTGTGAAATGCTCAACTTGTGAAGTTTTTTTGTCACTCGGTGATTTCTTGCCCTAAAAAGGCTCCTAGTAAGGAGGTTAAAAAACCTGCCCCGCCCGTTATTCACAAGCCGATTCCTTCTACAGATAAGGACTCTACGGTTGAATCTGCTAAGGCTCAAGAGGGGGCTTGGATCCCGGTCACTAAAAATAAGAAAGGTAAGGGTACTTCTTTGAACCATCATGTTAGTTCGAGTGATGTGGTGCCTTTGATTGCTGAGAGAATTCCTGTTTTGGGTGAGGGTTCTTCTAATGGGTTGAATCCGACTTTGGTTACTCATTCTCTGCCTGTGATTCCTTCTGAGACTGCTTCTTGGTGATAGATGGTAATTTGAAAGGGGAAAACTCCATTGACTCCTCACAACTTGGTGAGGATCTTCCTTATACTGAGGTATATGAGTGCTCGCCGTCTGCAGTTTATGATTCGCCTACTCCGTTGGTTAACAGTTTGGCTATTAAGGCTGTTGACTCCCTGGAATCTAAGAAATTGATTTATGGTAACAAATCCAAAAAGGGTTCAGGTGGGAAAAGGAGTCAGAAGTGGAAGTCTTCTGGGGGGGGTCGTCGACGTTGATTTGTGGGTTTGGCCTTTTTTCTTCTGTTTTAATGATTTTTGGTTGTTGGAATATTAGAGGTCTCAATGACCCTTTAAAACATGCTGAAGTCAGGAGGTTTTTTAGTGAGGAGAAGCTCTCGTTGTGTGGTTTAGTTGAAACCAAGGTTAAGGAGGTTAATCTTATGAATGTCTCTCGTGCGATTAATCCTTCTTGGAAGTTTTTTTGCCATTCTGATATTAGTCCGTTTGGTCGTATCTGGGTATGTTGGAATCCTAATGATGTTGTTGTTAGCATTATTCAGTCTTCAGCTCAAGCTATTCACTGCCGTGTGACTCCTATTTCTGCCGTTTGGCTTTCTTCTAGGAGGGCTTGTCCTCTCTAGATCCTGGGGGATGCCCCTTTGCTCTTGTATAGTTTTCTTTTGGTTATAATACTTACCTTATCCAAAAAAAAGAACTGAAACGAAAATAAAAACAGAATCAAACAAAAAGAAAAGATAGGAAAAATCAGACCTTGGAACCCTGAGCTCTAGATACCAAATGACAAGAAACCCACTTGGATTCGAAATCCAAGCAAACCCCAAGCAACGGACAGAACCCCAAGAACCGCGAATTTGATTTTGTAGGAACAAAACCCTTCCAGGGCCACAAAGAAGACCCACACAGAACTTGCCCTTGAGGACCTTTAAGATGAATCCTTGTAGTGTTTTGCTAGCAATGGAGACGCCACTAAGTTTGCCAAACTTAGATAAGTCGATTCAAACTTGAAAAGGGGAATCCCTCCCTTACAAGAATTCGGCCATAGCCAAAGCGTTAAGCTTTTGAGTTTTACAAATTTCGTTGATTATCTCAAAATGAAAAAGAAAGAAAGCTTAAATAGTGATACAAAAGAAACCCTAAAGGCATAAAGACACAATGCCCCTAAATACGAAATTACAAAAATACTAAGTCTTTAAGTCTTCAAATGCTTAGGAAGCTTTATTCTAAACTGATTTGGGCCAAGTGAAATGGCTTTGGGCCCTCTCCATAGAAGCCCACATGCGTCTCTATTTGTTTGTTGCAGTCGGCCATAAAACTCTGAACTAATCCCGCCATTGCTTTTTCTGATTCTTTTTGCCTTCTGTCTTGTGATTAGCCCTTCTGGTAATTACAATGGATCCCTTGTGTTATTGGCCATGTCCTCTGATGCTCCATGTGTGGCCTGGATCATATCAATCACGGTGCTTGATAGTTGAATGTTTTTGACCCTTTGTGACGCTTGTATATGTTTCGTTCTGACTTGGCCGGTGACGCGGAACTCACTTGGAGGATTAGGCCAAGCAAACCCCTCGCAACGGACAGAACCCCAAGAACCGTGAATTTGATTTTGTAGGAACAAAAACCTTCCAGGCCACAAAGAAGACCCACAAAGAACTTGTCTTTGAGAACCCTTAAGATGATTCATTGAGTTGTTCAGCTAGCACGGAGACGCCACTAAGGTTGCCATGACTTAGATAAGTTGATTGCATGAAATAAGGGGAATCCCTCCCTTAAGAAATTTTTGGACAAAGCCAAGCTCTCAATGGAGATGAAATTCGAAATTTGATGATTAGCTTCTCATTAAGATGAAATGAGTTTAAATAGTACAATGAAAGAAACCTTAATGGGTGCAAAATGACCAAAACACCCTAAGTTTCTAACTAATGGCTATTAAATGGCCATGCCCTTAATAGACATTTAATAACAAACACAAAGTCAAAAGAAACAAAGAATTAATCAATAACAAACAAAGACTTAATAAATAACATTGCCAAAAAAGTCTAAAGTAAAAACACAAAATCATAAAAGTCAACAAATGTGGAAAACTTTTCCAAATTTGTCTAAAGTTGTTTCCTTGCACCAAAAGTCCTCCAAATTCGTGGCTTCCATGTATTAAGGCATAATGATGTGTCATAAAGTCCAATAAGTCTTGTCTTGGCCGAATATTTAGTGTCGGACTTGAATCGGCTTGATCCGTTAAAAATGTACTCGGCTTCAAGATTGCTGGTGCGTTACTCTGGTATGACTTGGGTCAAGTGAAATAGCTTTGGACCCACTCCATTGAAGCCCTCATGTGACGCTAATATGCCCCGGAGTTGTCTGTCACACTCGACCATGGCATTCTGTGCTAGCCCTGCCATTGCGTCTCTGATCTTCTTAGCTCTTTGGCGTGTGATTGGACCTGTTGGAAATTGCAAAGGATCTAATGTTCCTTGAGTCGCTGGATTCATGTCATTCTCTCCCTCTTGAAAAGGATTCGACCTCGAATCTGTACCTGCATAAAAAAGAGTTAAGTCAGAAACATTAAATGTCGTAGACACATTATGTTCACCTTGTAAATCCAACTTGTATGCATTGTCATTAATCCGTTCCAAGACTTGAAATGGACCATCCCCTCTCGGTTGTAGCTTGGATTTACGTTGTTCAGAAAATCTTTCCTTTCGCATGTGTACCTATACCCAATCTCCAGGTTGAAATACCACATGTTTTCTTCCTTTATTGGCATTAGAAGCATATTGTTCATTCTTTCGTTGTATGTGCTCTCTTGCTTTCTCATGTATGTGTTTCACCAAATCAGCTTTCTTTTTTCCATCTAACCCTGCATGCTCATCAACAGGCAATGGTAACAAATCTAATGGAGTTAGTGGTTGAAAACCATAAACAATTTCAAATGTTGAATAAGATGTGGAAGAATGAATGCTACGATTATATGCAAATTCAACAAAAGGCAAACAATCCTCCAAAGTTTTCAAGTTCTTAGAGACAATGGTACGCAATAACTGAGTCAAAGTCCTCTTAACCACTTCAGTCTGTCCATCAGTTTGGGGATGACAAGTAGTAGAATACAAAAGTTTTGTTCCTAACTTACCCCATAAAACTTTCCAAAAGTGACTAAGGAATTTAACATCACGATCTGAAACTATACTTCGTGGAATTCCATGGAGTCGTACCACTTCTCTAAAGAATAAGTCAGCAATGTTAGTGGCATCATCAGTTTTATGACAGGCTATAAAGTGTGCCATCTTACTGAACCCATCGACCACTACAAAGATGGAATCTCTACCATGCCTAGTCCTAGGTAAACCCAATATAAAGTCCATTGATACATCTACCCACGGCTCACTAGGTACATGCAATAGTGTATACAACCCATGAGGCATAACCTTAGATTTAGCCTTTTTACAAATCAAGCATTTATCATACAAACGCTCAATATCTCTCCGCATTTTAGGCCAATAAAAATGTTCACTCAATACCCCTAAGGTCTTAGAAATGCCAAAGTGCCCCCAATAAACCTCCCCCATGCGCTTCTCTAACTAACAACTCACGCATACAATAAACAGGAATGCATAATCTATTCTCCCTAAACAGAAACCCGTCATGTTGATAGAATTTATTAAAGGTAGACTTTTCACATGCAGCATAGATGGTACTAAAGTCAGTATCATTTGCATAAAGTTCTTTAATAAATTCAAACCCAAGCATTCTTGCACTCAATGAAGTAAGTAAAGCATACCTTCGCGATAGTGCATCAGCGACAATGTTTTCCTTACCTTGTTTGTAGCGAATTACGTATGGAAATATCTCAATGAACTCCAACCACTTTGCGTGTCGTTTGTTCAACTTATCTTGACCCTTCAAGTGCTTCAATGATTTATGATCAGTATGGATCACAAATTCTCGAGGCCACAGATAATGCTGCCAAGTCTCAAGGGCTCTCACTAGCGCATACAACTCATTGTCATATGTGGGGTACTTCAAAACTGCTCCATTCAGCTTCTCACTAAAGTAAGCTATTGGTCGCTTTTCTTGCATAAGAACTGCTCCAATGCCTATTCCGGATGCATCACACTCAATCTCAAATGTCTTTTCAAAGTTGGGTAGCGCCAAAATTGGTGCACTGCATAACTTCATTTTAAGATCATGGAATGCCCGCTCCCACTCTTCTCCCCATTTGAAACCAACAGTTTTCTTCAATACTTCAGTCAATGGTGCAGCAATACTACTGAAGTCTTTAACAAATCTACGGTAGAAGCTTGCTAATCCATGGAAGCTTCTAACTTCTGTCACTGTCGTTGGTGTAGGCCAATCCTGGATCGCCTTCACCTTTTCCAAATCTACCTCAATGCCATCTGCACTCACAACAAAGCCAATAAAAACAATTATATCCATGCAAAATGTACATTTGTTAGAGTTAGCATACAGTTGTTCCTTTCTCAAAACATCAAGAATATGCCTCAGATGTCGAACATGCTCATCAATTGACTTACTGTATATCAAGATGTCATCAAAGTAAACCACAACAAACATACCTATAAATGCACGCATAACATGATTCATTAATCTCATAAATGTGCTAGGTGCGTTTGAAAGACCAAATGTCATAACTAACCACTCATACAAGCCATACTTAGTCTTAAAAGCGGTTTTCCACTCATCTCCTTCTCTCATGCGAATTTGATGGTATCCACTTTTTAAATCAATCTTGATGAAAACTTTGGAACCATGCAATTCATCCAACATGTCATCTAGTCTAGGAATATGGTGACGATACTTTATCGTTATATTGTTGATCACTCGACAATCAACGCATACGCCACGACCCACCTTTCTTAGGAACTAGAAGAACTGGTACCGCACAAGGACTCATACTTTCTCTAACATACCCTTTCTCCATCAACTCCCTCACTTGCTTCTGAAGTTCCTTCATCTCCTCTGGATTGCTTCGGTAGGCTGGTCTGTTGGGAATGATTGCGCCAGGTATGATATATATCTGGTGCTCAATACCTCTAATGGGTGGAAGCCCACTAGGAATGTCCTCTGTCAGCACATCACTGAATTCCTACAAAAGTGATGAAATAGACACAGGAAGCAAAGGGTTAGGGTTAGCAATACAAACACGGTGTTCCTTGTAGACTAACAAAAGCATAAGCTTGCTAGCCTTAAAAGCTCTCATTGCTTCACCTTCACCTATGTAAAAGCTCTTTTTCACTCGCCCTTTTGTTTCCCCCTAAGTTCACTCACACTCCCCTTGGAAACACTCACGGCCTTTACCTTATTTTCCTTACTAGATTCGGTCACACTCCCCTCACGTGTTTTCCCCAAGGCTGTGTTTTCACTCTCAATCTCTCTATCTCTCTCAAGTTGCAACTTGACTGATCCTCGTGGTCTTGCTTTGGTGTAAGTGGGTACAAGGTAATGGGTTTTCCCTTATGCTAAAAGGAATACTTATTCTTGAACCCATCGTGAATAACCTTCCTATCAAACTGCCACAACCTGCCCAAAAGAATATGTCCTGCATGCATCGGCATCACATCACATAGGACATCATCTGTGTATGGCCCAATGGTAAAGCTCAATAACACATGCTTTGTCACCTTTATCTCGCCACAATCATTTAACCACTGCAACCCATTAAATGTGCTGACAGAGGACATTCCTAGTGGGCTTCCACCCATTAGAGGTATTGTAAGGCTTGGGATGCTTCAAGCAATCTAATCCCAACCTCTCAACTAAAGCCGTACTTGCGACATTAGCACAACTGCCCCCGTCAATGATCATACTACACCCATTACCATTCACTCGGCATCTGGTGTGAAATATGTTCTCCCTCTGATGATCACTCTCATCCTTAACAATTTGTGCACTCAAAACACGCTTGAAAACTAAGGACAAGTTATCCAACGGGTATGCAACTCCCTCTTTGTCACTAGTATCCTCAATCTCAGGCTCATCATCAACCTTAACCTCACTGTCAGTAGAATGTACCTCACCACTCTTCTTATCAATCACTAAGGTGCGCCTGTTGGGGCACTGTGAAGAATAGTGTCCCATGCCCAAACACTTGAAACACTTGATGTCGTTAGTCTTTGGTGTTGTACTCTCAGGTTTCGGTCTAGCCTTGCTTGGTTTGACAACTTCTTTACCCTTGGCACTAGGTTCAGCCATTGGCTTGTTAAAGCCTCCATCTCGTCGATCATTAGGAACCCATTTTCCCTTCCATGCAGAAGTAGTCTGAGTACCAAATTTGGATGTAGACTTCTTCTTGAGTTACCTTTCTACCTTGACAGCCATGTGAAGCATATCCCCCAAATCAACATGATGATGCAACTCCACCATGTTGGCAGTCTCTCTCTTCAAGCCCCCTAAAAATTGTGCCATAGTAGCCTCTGCATCCTCCACTACATTTGCCCTGATCATGGCAACCTCCATCTCAGTATAATAATCCTCTACACTCTTGGTCCCCTGATACAAATGCTGTAGTTTCTGATACAACTCTCGGTAGTAATGGCTGGGTATAAATCGTTTCCTCATGAGACCTCGAAGTTCTTCCCATGTCTGAATTGGCCTCTCATAATTCCTCCTTCGGTTGGTGACAATCTGATCCCACCAAATCATAGCATAATCTGTGAATTCCATGACTGCTAGATTGATCTTCTTCTCATCTGAATAATGATGACAATTGAAAATCAACTCGATCTTCTTCTCCCACTTCAAATATGCTTCTGGATCATTCTTGCCTTGGAAGTTTGGTATTTTGATCTTGATGCTGCTCAAATCACCATCAACATCACCATGTCTACCGTAACCCCTCCTATCATAATCCTCACGTCTGTCATCAAATGCACCTATACCATCAAACCGCATATCCCTCCTATCATTCCTCCTATCAAACCTCCTATTAGGCCTCCTATCAGGCCCTGGCTGAAATCTCTCATCCACATCATTAAGATCATCAGAATCATCAAACTCATTTTCAGCTTCTTCTTCATCTGGTGGTACCCGTCGTGGTGCCACATTCTGAGGTGGTGGTATATGTCGAGGTAGTGGTCTGGGAACACTGCTTGTTCGATTACTCTCTACTTCCCTAGACAACTTATCAAAAGCAGCATTTATGTTTTCCATCATATCCATGAATTTCCTTTCTAAAGCCTCAAGTTTCTCATCCACTGTCAAACTAGTACCTGCCATCTCAAAGCTTCAACAAACATATTAGAAGTAACAATATGTGAAATTAATTAGATATCCTCACAACCTCACAATCTCACAAGCTCACGTGTTTACACTCAAATATGTATCACTCCACTCGTGTTTACACTCAATATGTATCACTCCACTCGTGTTTACACTCAATATGATGTGAATATGACTTACCCAAAGCTCACAACAATGTGTAATCTTCAAGCTAGCATAAACAACAAGAACCAATAATGTATATATGGTAGGTGGAATAATGCGAATAAGAATAGTAATCACGAAGACTCAATCAAAGAAACTTAAGCTAAAGAGTACGGAATAAGAAAAAAAATGAGTTAGCGAAATGCGCAAACAAACAAGCAAGCACTCAATGTGACACTTAGCCAATCTTGTAATCACTCTCTACTGTTTTGTCTCACTTACTCTTTTTTTTTTTTTTTACTCTTTTCTTTTTCACTCCTTTCTTTTGCTCTCACACTCACAAGTGTATACAAAGCAAATGAAATACAATGCAAATAACAATATCTCAAGAGGTAGCAAGTGAAACTTGCTTGGATATACACGAAATTAGTGCAAATTTGGTGCACTCAACCTCACTTCACTTGATTCTTCAACATTAACAACACAAATCAGCAAAGGTACACTATGTATAACTCACGACAATTATCAACTTCATGCACTTCAATTTGTTTCATCATTCATTCACTCACTTTCATCACCAATGCACTCTAACACTCTTTCTTTTCACTCAAACTCACAAGATTGCACTAAGATCACAGGTTTGCAAACAAGCAAGTTCACGCAAATGCCAAGATGAATGATGTCAATTCTGATTTTTGCAAAGTTGATATGAATAATACCTATGGAAACAACACTAATTGCACGTATTCAACAATAGAAAGACAAGATATATCAATAAATATCACATTGTCAAATCTGACCTGATTCTTTTTTTTTTTAACACAAATAACTTAATAACAATGTTAAACACGTCCTAGTAACATACAATTAACAAATAAACACTTGATTTAAGTAAAGAAAATAAAGCTCTAATTTTGACTCAAAGACCGAAACTAGAACATGAAGAAATACTCATGATCAATCAAGTTATTCATGCTATTTTGATCACAAATCAACAAGAAACAGCTAGAAACAACAAGATCCAACAAAAAACTAAGAATCAAGTATCTTGATGACCAACAAACACAATAAAGACTAAATCAAAAAAAAGTAAAGATAGAAAAATCAGACCTTGGAACCCTAAGCTCTGATACCAAATGACGCAGAACTCACTTGGAGGATTAGGCCAAGCAAACCCCTTGCAACGGATAGAACCCCAAGAACCGCGAATTTGATTTTGTAGGAACAAAACCCTTCCAAGGCAACAAAGAAGACCCACAGAGAACTTGTCTTTGAGAACCCTTAAGATGATTCCTTGAGGTGTTCTGCTAGCACGGAGACGCCACTAAGGTTTCCACTCCTTAGATAAGTCGATTGCATGAAATAAGGGGAATCCCTCCCTTAAGAAATTTTGGACAAAGCCAAGCTCTCAATGGAGATGAATTTCGAAATTTGATGATTAGCTTCTCATTAAGATGAAATGAGTTTAAATAGTACAATGAAAGAAACCCTAATGGGTACAAAATGACCAAAACACCCTAAGTTGCTAACTAATGGCTATTAAATGGTCATGCCCTTAATAGACATTTAATAACAAACACAAAGACTTAATAAATAACTTTGCCAAAAAAGTCTAAAGTAAAAACACAAAATCATAAAAGTCAACAAATGTGGAAAACTTTTCCAAATTTGTCTAAAGTTGTTTCCTTGCACCAAAAGTCCTCCAAATTCGTGGCTTCCATGTATAAAGGCATAATGATGTGTCATAAAGTCCAATAAGTCTTGTCTTGGCCGAATATTTAGTGTCAGACTTGAATCGGCTTGATCCGTTAAAAATGTACTCGGCTTCAAGATTGCTGGTGCGTTACTCTGGTATGACTTGGGTCAAGTGAAATAGCTTTGGACCCACTCCATTAAAGCCCTCATGTGACGCCAATATGCACCGGAGTTGTCTGTCACACTCGACCATGGCATTCTATGCTAGCCCTGCCATTGCGTCTATGATCTTCTTAGCTCTTTGGCGTGTGATTGGACCTATTGGTAATTGCAAAGGATCTAATGTTCCTTGAGTTGCTGGATTCATGTCATTCTCTCCCTCTTGAAAAGGATTCGACCTCGAATCTGTGCCTGCATAAAAAAGAGTTAAGTCAGAAACATTAAGTGTCACAGACACATTATGCTCACCTTGTAAATCCAACTTGTATGCATTGTCATTAATCCGTTCCAAGACTTGAAATGGACCATCCCCTCTCGGTTGTAGCTTGGATTTACGTTGTTCAGAAAATCTTTCCTTTCGCATGTGTACCTAACCCAATCTCCAGGTTGAAATACCACATGTTTCTTCCCTTACTGGCATTAGAAGCATATTGTTCATTCTTTCGTTGTATGTGCTCTCTTGCTTTCTCATGTATGTGTTTCACCAAATCATCTTCTTTTTTCCATCTAACCCTACATGCTCATCAACAGGCAATGGTAAAAAATCTAATGGAGTTAGTGGTTGAAAACCATAAACAATTTCAAATGTTGAATAAGATATGGAAGAATGAATGCTACGATTATATGCAAATTCAACAAAAGGCAAACAATCCTCCAAAGTTTTCAAGTTCTTAGAGACAATGGTACGCAATAACTGAGTCAAAGTCCTATTAACCACTTCAGTCTGTCCATCAGTTTGGGGATGACAAGTAGTAGAATACAAAAGTTTTGTCCCTAACTTATCCCATAAAACTTTCCAAGAGTGACTAAGGAATTTAACATCACGATCTGAAACTATACTCTGTGGAATTCCATGGAGTCGTACCACTTCTCTAAAGAATAAGTCAGCAATGTTAGTGGCATCATCAGTTTTATGACAGGCTATAAAGTGTGCCATCTTACTGAACCTATCGACCACTACAAATATGGAATCTCTACCATGCCTAGTCCTAGGTAAACCCAATATAAAGTCCATTGATACATTTGCCCACGGCTCACTAGGTACATGCAATGGTGTATAAAGTCCATTGAATCGGCTTGATCCGTTAAAAATGTACTCGGCTTCAGGATTGCTGGTGCGTTACTCTGGTATGACTTGGGTCAAGTGAAATAGCTTTGGACCCACTCCATTGAAGCCCTCATGTGACGCCAATATGCCCCGGAGTTGTCTGTCACACTCGATCATGGCATTATGTGCTAGTCCCGCCATTGCGTCTCTGATCTTCTTAGCTCTTTGGCGTGTGATTGGACCTGTTGGCAATTGCAAAGGATCTAATGTTCCTTAAGTTTCTGGATTCATGTCAGCCGGGGCATTTGTTTTGGGGTCCTGACCATCGGAAAATGGTCGGTCCACTACCCTGTCAATATGGTCTTCTTTGTACACTTTTCAGTCAATGCTTGCGATTTGAATAATGGACGCTTGATATGTATTTTGAAGGATATACATTTGATATTTTATTAAGTTTTCCAGGATTTATTTTTGATTTAAACATATTTAAGTTTTGGGGAAAAGCATGATTTAAGAAAAGATTACGTTTGATTATGATACATTTCAATATCATTTATGATATTATATAATATGATATGTTTCTGTCACGGCGCTTGTATATGGTTTTTATGGTTTTATAATTTGATATCATATGTTTTCGCTAAGGTGCTTATATAGGGCCCTGTTCAACTGCAGTAGATCGACCCGCTACCCTATATCGACATGGGTTTGTTTCATTCATTGTCTGATATGTGCGCTTGATTTGGACATTGGGCGCTTGTTATGTTTCGTTAATTTGAGTTTATATTGGACGCTGATACAGATTTACGATGATGATGAATTTCGAAAATGATTTTGTTTATAGTAAAAGATTTTTTCAAATATATTTTCGAGATGATTTTTGAAAGAGATTGTTTTACATTTTTCATTTTGATGATGACAGAAATTGGCATATTTTAGACTATCAACATCATAAGAGCACTATGATTATGTGTCATTTCTAGTTGTAACGATTGATGTATTTGTAGGTATAAAAGTTTACGTTCGTTATAGGAATACGTATGTATGTCCATTGTTTAGTCATTGATCTTTTGGACATTGTGATGGTTATTTATGCTTTGTTGTCAGCCATACAAAGTTGTATGTGCGATTGGATATGTACGTATGAAAACTTAGGTGTTGATAGTGTTTGTAGATATGATATGGAATGACATGATGTGAAATGAATGAGTTCCGTTTCAGATTGTGGACGAAAAGGATAGTATAATATTCGTATTATGTTTATATTTTTGATACTATATCTGATTGCCTGTAAAGAACCTGTGTTATGTTCCTCATTTTTTATGATACTTGTGATTAACTGTATGGAAGTCATGTTCGGCCTTTTGTTTCTATGATGGATGAGTTTGAAACAGTTTGAGCATGTTCCTATGAATGGATGTGAATCGAGATGATAAGTTTGAAGTGATTCTGATATGAAATATTTGATTTGAATTGTTTTGAAATAGCATGATTTCTATTGATGTATGAAATACGTAACCTTTGAAAATGTATAAAGTGAGATGATTTCCGAATACAGATAAGATTGTCATGTACATGCGATCAGTTCTGAATGATTAGACGTAAGGACGGAGAAATTTCAAGGGCGAAATTTTTTATAAGGATGGGAGGATGTAATATCCCGAATTTTTTTCGGAATAGTTCTGAAAGGTTTCGAATTAAAATTAGTTTTGGAGCAAGATAATATTTGAAAATAAGGGATTATTTATTGGAAAAATGGTCGGAACATTGTGAAGTAAAGCTTCATCGAGTTGGGAAATACGTAGTTCCGAGAATCGGTCACGCGATTCCTATTTATATCGTTTTGCGCAAAAGTTTGTTATTTCGCATTAAAAATAGCAGAAAAACTCTAATTGAGTTGTTTCTTGAACCATTGGACTCATTTTTCCGGGACAAACAACTTTCGTATTGACCAATTTTCAAAACTTGCATCAGAAAGGCTTCCAAAATATGAATTTTCGAGAAAACCTCTTGGTAGGGATCTAACAATAATTTTACGGGGGTTAAAATGTAATTTCTAAAACTTTCTCTATAAAAATCTACCCTATCTCCCTAAGTCTCACGAAACTTTCCCATTTTTCTTTTCAAAACTTCTCACGCCATTTTCAGAGAAGAAAATACAGCCCTTAGAACGAATTTTCCACGTCCTCACCCACCATTTTTTTTATCCCTCTAGTCACTAGTCTAGTCTCTAGTCATCGCGACGTCTAACATGCACCAAGCCTTGCTAACGTGCGCCGGGTCCACAAGTCAGAATCTGAGAAGTTTGACTTTGTTAACGTGCGTCGTGCCACGTGTCACCATCACATCCTATCTGCTAACGTGCGCCGTGCCACGTGTCATCATCCTACAGTGCCGAAGTCGCCATCGCCACATGTCGCCACGTGTCACTCCACGTGTCTGCCACGTCATCATCCACATCACCAGTTGACCGAGTCAATGCGCCACGTCAGCGCCACGTCAGCTCAATTATTGACTCATTTATCCGAATTGACATGTGGCAGATAAGAATATGAAATCAGCCAATCACGAGCCGCCACGTGTTGCAATCATTGAGCTCCCAGCCACCTTGCCACGTGTCACGTTATCCCGAATCCCACGCGACGAACCATTAGCTGCCACGTTGACAATCACTCGCATCACGACGTGAGCTGCGCGTCGCGACACCGACCCCCTATTGACGCCTCTAAATAGAGCTCAAAATTTCAATTTCGGATGTATATTCCTCTCTAATTTCTCTGATGTAAATAGGGAATTTCTATCTAGTTTCTTTTAAATTTTAGTTTTGTAATTAATTTTAATTACGAGCGTTTCTCGGCATCTGATTGCTCCGGGAACTGCCGATCTACCTAATGTTCTCGTAAGTCGACCTGTGTGGATTCTTCTCCTGGATCTGGTTTTGACTGTCTTGTTGGGGTTGGTTCTTCTGTGTTGGCTGGTGGGCTGCTACTGCGAGTGTGGTGGATTCTATTTTTTTGGAGACTGGTTCACAGCCGATAGTGGTTTCTGGCCGTGGGGATATTGGGAAACCTGTTGGTGAGGAGTTGAAGTCCTCGGCAGTGGTAGTTTTGTTTGATGTTGGGACTGATAATGGTGTTGCTTTGGGGCAGGTTGTTGGTACTGGGGGCATTGTTGGTGGATTGAGTTTAGGGTCTGAACTGTTGCCTTCTGTGTCTGAGGCTGTTTTTGGGTCTACCTCTGCTTTTGGACAGAATGATGTCCAGTTGACAGGCGTAAGTGAGATTGGTGATGCTTTGGGTGTGAGTCAGGTTGCTGTGTCTGTTGCAAATGAGGCTCCTGTAGTAGCATTGGGGGGTAATGGTTCCGCCTGTCCTAAAAGTTATGCTAATGCGCTGAATGGACCTAAAGGAGTAGATCCTCTTGACTCGACATGTTTTTCTACCACACTACATTATGTTCAACCAAATGTTATTGATGGTAAGGTTATAGTGTGCCCTCCTGCTGAAGTTATTGAAGAGGGTAGTGTGTATTGGTGGAGTACATTAGTTGGTTACTTTATGGGTAAAAGACTCATTTTTCAAACTGTCAACTCTATTGCGCACAAGTTATGGGGGAGGCTTGGTTTGCTAGAGGTTATAACCTCCGATAATGGCTTCTTTTTGTTTAGATTTGATAGCCTTCAAGAAGCTAGTGCGGTGTTGGACGGAGCCCCTTGGCATATGGCTAATAGACCGCTGGTTCTCAAACTTTGGCAACCGGGATTATCTTTGACCAAGGAGGAACTATTTAAGGTTCCGGTTTGGATTAGACTCTTTCACCTGCCTTTTGATTTATGGACGTCTAAAGGGATTAGTTGGGTGGCCAGTGCAGTTGGGAGACCTCTCAATGCTGACCATATTACCCTTTCCAGGAAACGGCTCAGTTTCGCTCGAGTTTGTGTTGAGATCAATGCTCGAAACCCCCTTGTCGAGGAGATTGTTTTCCAGTATCCTAATGGTACTAGGGTACCTATTAGGGTTGAGTTTGAATGGGTTCCTGTGAAATGTACCACTTGTGAAGTTTTTGGCCATTCGGTGAATTCCTGCCCTAAAAAGGCTCATAGTAAGGAGGTTAGTAAACCTTCTCAGTCCTGGATTCCCAAGCCATCTATTCCTTCTATGGATAAAGTTACTACGGCTGACACTACTAAGGATACAGAGGGTGTTTGGATCCCGGTCTCTAAGAAGAAGAAAGGCAAGGGAGCGACTGTGACCACTCCTATTAGCTCGAGCAGTGATGTGATTCAGGATGTTTCCACTGACAGGATTCTTGTATTGGGTGAGTGCTTTTCTGATAGGTTGGAATCGGCTCTGGTAACTCCTCATATGTCTGTGGTTTCATCTGAGGCAGTTTTTATGGAGGCAGAGGGAAATAAGGAAGGTGAGTGTTCCCTTACTTCTTCACTTCTTGTCGAGGATCTTCCTAAGTCTGTTTTAGCTAAGTGTCCGCCTTCTGGAGCTTATGATTCGCCCACTCCCATTGTTAACAGTTTGGCTAATAAGGCCATTGACTCTCTGGAGATCAAGAAATTGGTTTATGGTAACAAATCTAGAAAGGGTTCTGGTGGTTAGAGGATTCAGAAAGGCAGTCCCCGAGGGGGGGTCGTCGGCGCTGATTTGTTTGGGTTTGGCTCTACTCTTCTATGTTTTAATGATTTTTGGTTGTTGGAACATTCGAAGTCTCAATGACCCATTAAAACATGCTGAAGTTAGGAGGTTTCTTTGTGATGAGAAGCTCTCGTTGTGTGGTTTAGTTGAAACCAAGGTTAAGGAGGTTAATTTTGTGAATGTCTCTCGTGCGATTAATCATTCATGGAAGTTTTTTTACCACTCTGATATTCGCCCGTTTGGTCGTATCTGGGTGTGTTGGAACCCTAGTGACATTGATGTTAGCATTATTCGCTCTTCAGCTCAAGTTATTCATTGTAGTGTGTCTCATAGTTCTGGGATGTGGAATTGTGTGGTTTCGGTGGTTTATGGTGAGTGTGACTATGAGAAGCGTCGAGAGCTTTGGGCTGACCTGATTTATAGTGGTAGTGTTTTTGATGATTCTCCGTGGTTTGTTTTGGGAGACTTCAATGCTATTCGCTCTCCGATTGAGCATTGTGGTGGATCTGTGGCTTGGCCGGCTTGGAAAGACGATTTGGGCTGCTGTGTGGGTCAGACTGGTTTGGATGATCTTCAGTTCTATGGTTGTCAGTTTACTTGGTTTAATAAGCAGATTCAGTCTCCTATTTGGCGTAAGTTGGATCGTGTTCTCGTTAATTCTTCTTGGGAGTGTCTCTTACCGGGTTCTTCTGCCCGCTTTCTTCCCCCCCCGGATTTCAGATCATTCTCCTATGGTAGTTAAACATGCAGAGCTCCCTAAGAGGAAAATTCCCTTCAAATTCTTTGATTTTTGGGTTTATCATCCTGATTTTCTCTCTGTTGTGGCTAGGGCATGGGATATTGATGTTCATGGTACTCCGATGTTCCGTTTATGTTGTAAGCTGAAGAGTGTTAAGTTGGCCTTGAAGAAGTTTAATGTTGAGCATTACTCTAAGATTTCGTGTAGGGTATTGGAGATTAGGAAGGAGTTGGATAGAGTGCAGTGTGCTTTACATGAGTGCCCTAGTGACCCTGCTCTGTTAGCTGAAGAAGCTAGTCTTTCGTTACGGTATGGTGACATGAGTCGGACTGAGGAAGGCTTCAATAGACAGAAATCTCGTGTTCAGTGGCTAAACCTTGGGGATCAGAATACTAAATTCTTCTTTACTGCTATGAAGAGTTTTCACGGCCGTAGCAAGATTACTTCTATCACTAAGGAGGATGGGACCCGTGTGGAGGATGATGTTTTGGTTAGAGATGAGATTGTTTCTTTTTTGAGACCCTTTTGGGTCCCCAGCACTGTCAGCAGGATATTGATAGGGTTGCCCTTCGATCTGCTGTTACTAGACATGTGACTGCTGAGCAGAGTGAGACTCTTACCCGGGAGGTTTCGGATAAGGAGATTAAGGCTGTCTTGTTCGCACTGAAGGACAATAAAGCTCCAGGCCCAGATGGGTTTAATTCGGGTTTCTTTAAGAAGTCTTGGAGTGTTGTAGGAGATGATGTCTTTTGTGCTATTCACTCTTTCTTTTCCTCTGGGCGTCTCTTGAGGCAGGTTAATGATACTTCTATTGCTCTGATTCCTAAGATTCCCAACCCTTCCCAGGTTAAGGATTATCGGCCTATTTCTTGTTGCAACACTATTTACTAGTGTATTGCTAAGCTTATTGCGAATAGGATCAAGGTTATCCTTCCATCTGTGATCAGTCATAATCAATCTGCTTTTGTTGCGGGTAGGCGTATCAGCGACAATATTCTTTTGTGTTAGGAATTGGTTCGGAATTATCATCGGACTGGTGGTTCCCCGAGATGTGCTCTTAAGATTGACTTGATGAAAGCTTATGACACTGTTCGTTGGGACTTCTTGGTTGAGGTTTTGCAGACTGTTGGTATTCCAGAGAGGATGGTGGGTTGGATTCAGGAGTGTATGACTTCTACTAGGTTTTCTGTGTCTATTAATGGAGAGTTGCATGGTTTTTTCTTTGGGGGTCGCGGGTTACGACAAGGTGATCCTATGTCTCCTTAGCTCTTTGTTTTGGCTATGGAAGTTTTGTCAGGTTTACTTAATAAAATGGCTCTTAATCAGGGTTTCAAGTTCCACTGGCGGTGTTCTAAGGACCGTCTCACTCATCTTTGCTTTGCAGATGACCTTATGATTTTTTGTAAAGCGGATGCATCCTCGGTTTCCTTGATCAAGGATTGTCTCGGGCAGTTCAGTGGTTTATCAGGTTTAATCCCGAATCCAGCTAAAAGTCATTTCTTCTCCTCTGGTATCTCTTCTACCCTTCAGGGCCAGCTGCGTCATGTTTTGGGGTTCCAAGTAGGGATTCTTCCAGTGCGGTATTTGGGAGTCCCTTTGATTTCTACTAAACTCCGGGCCTCAGATTGTGCTTCTCTTGTGGATCGTATTGTCATGCGTGCTAAGAGTTGGAGTAGTAAGTTTCTCTCTTATGCGGGGCGGCTTCAGCTCATTAAGTCTGTTTTGTTCTCCATTCAAGTTTATTGGTCTTCTTTATTATTCTTCCTAAGTCTGTTATTAGGAAGGTGGAGATGATTCTCCGTTCTTTCCTTGGAAGGGTAGCGCGCTCAACTCTTTTGGGGCGAGAGTGGCTTGGAGTAGAGTTTGTCTACCTCTAAAGGGGGGGGCTGGGGATTAAGAGATTGGATACTTGGAATAGAGCGGTTATTGTTAAGCACATTTGGTTTCTTTGTGGTTGTTCGAGTGAGGACATCGATCATCTTTTATTTCAGTGCCTCTTTTCATCGAGGGTTTGGTCGTCTGTGCTAGCCATGTGTGGATTAGATTGGAGCTGTCGAGATTGGCGCCAAACTGTTGAGTGGTTTTGTCAGTTCTCCGGTGCCTCTTTATATCATCTTCTGGTTCGTCTGTCCTTTGCAGCGTCAGTTTACCATATATGGAGGGAGAGGAATGCTCGCACTCATGATATGCCTCTTAGGCCAGTTTCTGCTCTTCTATATGATATTGTTTTTGATGTTCGGAATCGTGTTAGTTCTTTACGTAAGGTGACTCCATCTTATGACAATAAATGGCTTCACCTTTCGCGGCACTTGCCCGATGACATCTTTAGTTGATCTCTTGTAGCCGTTTGGCTTTCTTCTAGGAGGGCATGTCCTCTCTAGATCCTGGGGATGCCCCTTTGCTCTTGTTTAGTTTTCTTTTAGTTATAATACTTACCTTATCCAAAAAAAAATTGGGTTCACTCTTATTTGTTCATGGGGAGAAGTTTTTGGGAGGTGCATTGTCCTACAGATTGCTCTTGGAGTTGGCGTAAGATTTTGGAGCTTCGTTCTTGGTCCCGGCGGCGGATGAGAGTTAGGATTGGGAATGGTGAGAAGACTTTATTGTGGTTTGATTTTTGGCATCCTATGGGTCCGATTGTGGACACGTTGGGTGAGAGAGTGATTTATGACTCTGGCTTGGATATGATGGCTACAGTTGCTTCCATTATCTCTGATTCTTCTTGGCGATGGCCCCCATCTAGGTCTGCTGCCCTTGTTGATTTGGCTCGGTCCCATCTTCCGAATCTTTCTAGTATGAGGGAGGATGAGCTGGTTTGGGAGGATGATAGGAGTGTGAGATTTTCTGTGGATAGTGCCTGGAATGCCATGCGGACAAGGGGAACCTTGTTGCATTGGTCTCGAGTTGTTTGGTTCCGGAAGGCCATTCCCCGCCATTCCTTTTTGCTTTGGATGTCTATTCAGGGAGGCCTTTGTACTCAGGATAGTTTGATGAGGTTCGGTATCTCTGCTTGCTCGCGTTGTATTCTCTGTGGTTGTTCAAGTAAGGACATTGATCATCTTTTCTTCCAGTGCTTCTTCTCTTCGAGGGTCTGGTCGATTGTGCTGGCTATGTGTGGGTTAGATTGGAGATGCCGGGGTTGGCTTCAAACTGTTGAGTGGATGTGTCAGTTTACCGACGCCTCTTTACGTCATCTTCTTGTTCGGCTGTCTTTTACAGTGTCAGTCTACCATATTTGGAGGGAGAGGAATGCCCGCACTCATGATGTGCCTCTTCGGCCTGTTTCTGTTCTTCTTAGTGATATTATTTTTGATGTTCGGAATTGTGCTAGCTTATTACGGAAGGTGAAACCATCTTATGATAATAAATGGCTTCACCTATCCTGGCACTTGCCCGATGACATCTTCTGTTGATCTTATTTTGCTTGTAGCCTTTCGGCTTTTCTTCTAGGAGGGCTTGTCCTCTCTAGTTGCCTGGGGTATGCCCCTTTGCTCTTGTATAATTTTCTTTTGGTTATAATACTTACTTTATCCAAAAAAAAAAAAAAAGTAAGATAAATGGCTCCCTAAATATCTCTTTCTGGCCGACCCTGAAGCAACATTTGGAGTGTTCTTAATTTTTCTAACGGGAGAGGTAATAAGCTTCACTCCCTCACTTCTTTTGAGGGGTTAATTTAACTATTATTCATCTTGTGAATTGAGTTTTATAATGCTAACTTTTATCATGAATTTTTCTTAGTTTGTTAAGGTAGAATCAAAAATTGAAATTGATACTTCTAGATTTGTTAGTAGGTTGTTCTTGGGTGGATTGTGTGCTTTTTGTGGTTGGATAAAGGAAAATTATGGAGCTATGGAGGGTTATGTGTTCGGCCAAGGGGGAATTTTAGAGGGATTTGTGAGGGAATTGAAGTGAATGATAATTGATGATTTTAGGAAGATGGGTCTCATGATTATGGTTCTACATTGATGGATTTGCAGAGTCTGTATAATTGGCAGTAGATTTTGATCGTTGAGGGTTTTCTTTTTGGAAGAATGTTTGGATAATGGATTTGAAGGACAATGTGATAAATTGTGTGTATTTCTGAAATTAATGATTCCTATGTCTATAGAGGACTGTGATTAGTCATGCTAGTTTGCTATTGAAGTTGGATGAAGGAAATTAGTGCATTAGGTTATAGTTTCAGCCAACTTGGGAGTGGTTCTTGAAGGAAATTTTCCTAGTAAATTATTAATAGATATTATGTTTGGAAACTATACATTGCAAGTTTATTGTATTCAATGATTGCTTCTGGATATATTAGAAAATTTGGGGAAAGTAAGAGTGTGTTGGTTTCGGCCATAGACTCTTAAGCGGGAGTGTGGTGTTTGACAAATGGAAATAAAATAACATGTTTTGATGTTGTATTTGTAGTTGTAAATTGAAAAGTCAGCCCTATTATATTAAATTTTTTTTAGCCTTGTAACTTCGGTTATGGATCTTCTTGTTTTGGCAATAATGGTTAACATATAGATGAGGTTGTTGCTCGAAAGCTAATCAGTTACGCGAGAAATGTCTAGTATATGATTGCTCAATAGTCTAAGTTTCATTTCTGAATTTTTTTTTTTTAATAAAGTAAGTATATTAACCAAAAGAAAACTATACAAGAGCAAAGGGGCATACCCCAGGCAACTAGAGAGGACAGGCCCTCATAGAAGAAAATTCGAAAGGCTACAACCAAAATAAGATCAAAAGAAGATGTCATCGGGCAAATGCCAGGAGAGGTGAAGCCATTAATTGTCATAAGATGGTTTCACCTTCCGTAATAAGCTAGCACGATTCCGAACTTCAAAAACAATATCGCGAAGAAGAACAGAAATAGGCTGAAGAGGCCCATCATGGGTACGGGCATTCCTCTCCCTCCAAATATGGTAAACTGACGCAGCAAATGACAGCCGAATAAGAAGATGGCACAAAGAGGTGTCGGAAAACTGACACATCCACTCAACTATCTGAGGCCAATCACGGTAACTCTAATCTTACCCACACATAGCCAGCACAGCCGACCAGACCCTCAAAGAGAAGTAGCACTGGAAGAAAAGATGATCAATGTCCTCACTTGAACAACCACAGAGAATACAACGCGAGCAAGCAGAGATACCGAACCTCATCAAACTATCCTGGTGTAGGCACTGCATTTTTGCATATAAGTCCTGATGATGAGTCTCACACGGAGACACTACCTCTTAAATTATGGAAGTCGCGGGAAACGGACGTCGGAAGGGAAAAGTCTGAAATTGACACATTGTTGGATTTAATTCGTTTACTTAAGCGTCGGGTTTGCTTGTTGGACCTCTGTTTTAAAACACATTCCTAGCCCAAAACCAAAGCCACACGCCCACCTAGCCCAAGCCCATTAAGTCACATCCAATAATAATTAAAACATTTAAAACACATGTCAAAAATTAAATTAAATCAAAATAAATTAAATCAAATCAAATCATATCTAATCATTTTCCTAACTAAAACAAATTACCTCCCTAATTAAAGATATCATTTCCTTATGATACACAAATTAAATATTCCCCCCATAATTACAATATTCTTTCCCTACCTATACAAGGTAAACCCCAACCCTTGCCTATAAAAGAGGCACAAACTCAACCCTTGACTCCCCTAGCATTCTCACGTCTCTCACTCCTCACAAAAAACCCTGGCTCATTCACACAAAAAACACAAAGAAAATAACTTAGGCGATTCACGTAAAACACAATCAAAATAGCCTTCATCCACTGCCGTAAATAACCTTCCTCCACTGCCGCACATAGCCTTCCCCCACTGCCACATATAGCCTTCATTCCCTGCCACACATAGCCTTCATCCACTGCCTCACATTCACCGCAACTCACTGCCCCAAACTCCACTCACGTAGCAACCAACAACCCTCCACGCCTCTGACTCGACAAAGCAACACACCTTCACGCAAACACCTACTTCACGCCTAACCACACAATGCCTTCAGCAGCCCTCAATCTCATGCACAAAACCCCTCACAAACAGCCTACAATTCATGCCCATACAACCCCTGAAAACAGCCTCTGACATGTACCCCTGAAGTCACGCCTAAAGCCCCTGAAAACAGCCTCTGATCTGTACCCCTGAACCACACCAAACTGCCTCTGACCTGTACCCCTAAACCACACCAAACACCCCTTGACCACCAAAAACAGCCCCCTGAAACACAGCCCCTGACCACCGAAAATAGCCCATGAAACACAGCCCCTGAGAACCGAAAACAGCCTCTGAAACACAACCCCTGACCACCGAAAAAAGCCACTGAAACACAGCCCCTGACCACTGCAAAACACCCCTGAAACACAGCCCCATGACCAGCGAAAATAGCAGCAAAATAGAGTAAAAACAACAGCCCAAACAGCGAAACAGCGAAGGAAAACGTTGAACCAGTGAACCAGAGGAGTTACGGAGCATCAACCTTTCCGACAACTGCGTAGCGCACTTCTGAGAGACGATTTAAGAGGTTAGACTTGAGGGCACCTTCTTTATTTATTATCCTTTATTTTCATTTATTTTAGTACTTTATTTCATATGAGTATTGTGGATTGGTGCATGATGTGATTTCCGGATGAACGGAATATGTGTTCTCTCTTGTGGTATATCAGATGGAAACCCGGACGTAAATTCTATAGCTGAATCTGAATGGACGGTATTACGGTTTGCACTCGGGATACAATGCCACGTACCACTTGAGAGATTCACATGTTTCGTTTCATCCAACCTTGTGTTTTAAGCATGATTTAGTCGTTAGTATGTTGTTTACTTTCCGCATGTTACTTATTTCTGCATTGTAATGAAATGCGCATAGGCAAATAAAGTTGGATTAAAGGTCCTCCATTTTGAGGGATGAAAAGCCTAAGGGCTACCTTTGCCACGACGTTTTTCCGTGCCGGACGAAGTAAGTTTGATTGAATGTGAGATATGTTTAATCAGACATACGAAGTCCCATATCATTGTCTCATTTATTTGTATGCATTGTAATGTAATGCGCATGGGCTTATTATGTTGCTCTAAAGGTTCTCTACTTGAGGAAAGAAAAGCCTAAAAGTCTACCTTTACCATGACATTTCGCCTCGACTTTTATTATTCCGTTATTTGCTTTCTGTATGCCATCTCCTTGTTAAATCATGCATCATAATGTAATATGCATGGGCAAATCAAGTTGGATTAAAGGTCCTCCACCTTGAGGGATGAAAAGCCTAAGGGCTACCTTTGCCATGACGTTTTGCCGCGCCGGACGAAGTACACTCGATTGAATGGGAAATGTGTTTAATCGGGCATACAAGGTCCCATATTATTTATTTATTTATTCATACATTGTAATCTAATGCGCATGGGCTAACTAAGATGGGTTAAAGGTCCTCCATTCGAGGTAAATGCCTAAAGGCTACCTTTACCATAATGTTTTGCCGCGCCGGACGAAGTACACTCGATTGAATGTGAAATATGTTCAATTGGGCATACGAGGTCCTACATCGTGTATTTGTTTATCCATGTATGTGTTTGTGTCATTTCAGATGCCATTTTGGCAATCTCGTTCGAACGCGTTTCCAAACGCTACACGAACGTATGCATTCTGCCTCATTCCATTCGAACGCATTTACGAACGCTACACGAACGTATGCATTCTGCCTCATTCCGTTCGAACGCGTTTACGAACGCTACTCGAACACGCATCTATTTTATTTTATCATGCATCAGGTCTTACCCCGTTCGAACGCGTTTCCGAACGCCATACGAACGCGAACCTTCTGTTTACCGTTCGAACGTGTTTTCAAACGCTACACGAATGCACATACAGTGCACAGACTTCCTTTCGTCACATTTCATGCATGTTTGCTTCTTTGATCATTTCTTTTGCACTACATGATTAATCATATCATTTCGTTATTTACGCTTAGGTAATTATCATCTATTTATATTTCCGCATTTATCTATTTAATGTGTTTATGAATCGTGTGCTTGCCGTTATGTCGATTTACTTCTATGCATGCAAACGTAGGAGTAGGATACTCTTGGGAATATATGTGCGTAGACTTGGCTAGATTATTGCACAAATTCTTTCATTACAAGTGGCATAAGTAAGGGACCATTCCAAACCCAATGGTTTGAGGTCTTCCCTTGCGAGGGGTGAGTGCGGCCTTAAATCATTTTCCCGGTTCACACCGGGTGGCGACTCCATTTTTAGTTCTCCGGTTTGGTCCCCCGTGGGCTATGCCGTACTCCCAACCGGGCCGCGAGCCTGGAACAGCGTCGCCAATTTCTGTGTCTTACAGTCTGGCAACTCCACTAGGGATAGAGAATCGGCCCCGAAATAATGTCTTGTAATGATTGTGATTTGTGCTTTAGTTAACTGTGTCTATGGTGGGTTGAAGAGGTTTAATCGAAGGCATTATTAAGGATAGGTAATGGTTTGGTGTCTTCCTTCATTCACTGCCTTTCTATAAGGAAAAGCTGTGAAGGCACCTAGATAATCATTACCCGTAGCTCACTGTGATGGACTAATTTGGAGGACTTGTTGTTTATTCCTGGCACCAAGGCGATAAAAGCCTAAGAGGCTTGGGTTTCTAAGAGAGTTCGCTCTGCACTCCCTCTGGGGAATCTACAATAGGAAATCCATTTGACAGTCAGTCACGAACCATAACTCGTTGGCACGTACCTTAAGGTATAAAAAAGGTGCGCTCATTTGGTCGCTTGAACCCTTGAGTGGGGAGTCCTAGTTGTGGGCAATCCTTCGTCAGTGGGAGCCTTTGTCTATACCCCTATAAACCCGCACATGAACTGTAGTTGTAGGACCAATATAAACTATTCCTTTATGTTTAGGACCATTGCCATTCGGATTCAGTTAGACTTTTTGTCATGAGGTATGGGCTTGTTGGGCCATTTAAACTGGGACGAGTCCATGCTTTATGGCAATCGGGCCAAAAGCTTCTAAAATGCCAATGGGCCATTTTATGTTTAGGCCTTTTATCATTTGAAGTTATTTAGCCATGTTATCGCAAAAGTGTAAACTTGTTGGGCCTTTTCAACTGTGACAAGTTTGCACCTCACAATAGTATGATTGAATGTTTTAAAATGGTAATGGACCGATTTATATATTCCATGCATCGCACGCATCTCATGCATCTCATGCATACATGCATCATGTTAACCCTTGTGTCTTAAAAGCCATCATAGATATCTGTTGGGTTAGAGATTAAAAATAAAAAGTTTGTCAAGAAGGGTTTAGCAAACATGGATATCGGGGAAAAGAAAATCGAGAAACAGAAAACTGTACGGCAAGGATAGAAAGACCATGGTGGGCCCAAAAAGAAAAGAAAAAAAAAAGAAAAAAAAAGGTTATTTTAAGTCCTAATAGTCAGGCATAAGTCCGATGATGAAATTGTTGCTTCAGGGTGAAACCTTAGAAACGATAAGTGCGAGATGTACTCTCATACGATATTTTGAGTAGTTGATCTTGACTAGACTCGCGAGCACTTAATTAGAGGATCTTAGCAGTGGAAGCCTGAGTAGTCGGCGAGATGACTAGTTGAAGAGATGACGGATCAGTGAATGACCATTTGCCTAGATGTCCATTCTGGTTTACTTATGTTACGATATATGATATGGTTGGAAATGAAGAAAAAGTCTCTGAAAAGAAAAAAAAAAGAAAAAATAGATCACCTATAACCGATAAGCGTGAGCTACCCATGGACGAGTATTAGGACCACCATGAGGAGAAATGCTACCTTAAAGGGTAGGTGTGTCGAAAAAAAGGGAAAGAAAGAAAAAAAAAAGAAAAAAAAAAGAAAAGAAAAGAAAGAGACGAAAGAAAGAAAGAATAAAACCATATCATGTTGAGTACGAAGAAGTAATCACAGAGTATGATTAAGACATCTAGGTTGGTTAGACCCACCGATCCAATTCTCCAAGACAAAATCATCGAGTTGGCTTACTTAAGGATTAAGCTGCGACAGAGCCTTGGCACACACACACTAAGAGTCTAGTTCAGATCACGCACTCAAACGGTCGGATTTGAGTATATTAAGTACTTTGAAGGTTCTTTGGTTTCGACGCGAAGCATCCATTGAAGATGAAAATATGTTTAGCTATCAGGACTATCTCGTGAGAGGCAATACAACATATTGATATGCGACATCACATCAGAATCAATCTTTAAAATGGAGCATGGGGCGAGGCCCGCATCAATATCAGTCTGGGGGCGAGGCCCCCATCGGTATCAGTCTGGGGGCGAGGCCCCTATCGGTATCAGTCTGGGGGCGACGCCCACATCGGTATCAGTCTGGGGCGAGGCTGGCATCAGTATCAGTCTGGGGGCGAGGCCCACATCAGCATCAGTTTGGGGGCGAGGCCCACATCAGTATCAGTTCGGGGGCGAGGCCCACATCCATATCAGTTCGGGGGCGAGGCCTATATCAGTATCAGTTCGGGGGTGAGGCCCACATCAGTATCAGTTTGGGGGCGAGGCCCACATCAGTATCAGTTTGGGGGCGAGGCCCACATCAGCATCATCATCAATTTTGGGGACGATTCACAGGGTCGAGGCCCAGATCATCAGCAGTTTTGGAACGTCACATCACATGATCTAGTTTGGCCGAGTGCAAGCAACGAAGAGCAAAAAAATAAATCATGACTGGGGGCAACCAATCTACCACCCCGCGAATAAGGGATTTATCGAGAACTTGAGCAATGAGACTAAAGGAAACTGAGCAATCACCAAGAGAGAATCGACAGAAATGAACTATGAGCAGGCCCAGGGGGCGACCAAAGACTTTTGCAGGCAAATGGCACCAAGGAGCACAAGGAAGGCCTAACCCATCGGAATAGGAAATATATCCATGCATATACATGCATACATATCACATACATGCAATTTTTGTTTTGTATTCGCAGGTTTGTAGCGGCAAAGACCATCTCATCAAGTAACAGTTCAAAAATGAGCCACATTCTCGCACAGCACGGTTCCAAAATGGAGCACACACAACAGATGTTGAAAATGGCGCTCCAAAATGGAGCACACACACAACAGATGCCGAAAATGGCGCTTCAAAATGGAGCACACATAACAGATGCCGAAAATGGCACTCCAAAATGGAGCACACACAACAAGATGCCGAAAATGGCACTCCAAAATAGAGCACACACAACAGATGCCGAAAATGGCACTCCAAAATGGAGCACACACAACAGATGACGAAAATGGTGCTCCAAAAATGGAGTACGGTTCGAAAATGGACCACCAGATCAACTCAATTCGAAGTAGCAGGCAAGTCAGGTGGTAGCTAGCGAGCCAGGTAAGTAAAAATGCATTGCATAACTTTGATATGATTGTCATTGTCACACACTGCATGTTTGACAATTATGACCCATAGCATCACTATTTGTACAGAACATGGTGTTGTTGTACAAATTAACTATGTGACAAAGGAAATTGCTCTTTTATCATTTGTAATTGGATTACCGGGATAGATAAATGATAAAAGTCCATATGATTAGTTCCGGATTAATAAGATATGATACAGTATTAATCCACTAAGGTTTAATCATTAAAACATCCCTAGTCGTAGTATTATCGAGATTGGACATCGATAATGCGGAATAGACTAGTATTGCACTTGTGCGCGTTATGGGAGCATAACAACATAGTTCTCATAAATTTGGGTATTGGATACTCATTCAAGTGTAATAGGAGGTTGTGTTTACCGATGGTACGGAAACAGCTTCGCTCAGGATAGACCCCTCGGAATTCCATTGGTAGTATGACTATGTGTCTATGGAAGTTCGAATCGGGGTAGGTGTATTTGGTCTTAACCTGAGACTTGCACCGCTAATACTTGCGACAATCAATATACTTTGGTTTTGGTCGTCCAGGGCTTTAACAGGTTCTGTGTACGCCTCTTCTGGGTATATTGAGAATCGTAGTGTATTGGGTGTGATGTCAAGATGGAAGTATCACTTCATTCATATGGAGATGATGATCACATAGGATACAGAACTGGTACTCTTATATGCTACACCTATCAGGATAATATGATTAGGTCATGCTTATCCGATTATAGAGACTAGTTACCACAGATCGGATATGTGCTTCGTACGGGGCAGACACAATTCCAGCCCCAGGCCTAGTACATGTCATCCGATACTGGATCGCAATACGCGATACTAAGTGTACTACGCCTGATATAGATTACATATTCCTTTAAGAATATTTCTGGAGAATTGGGTAGGCATGGTGCTTTGCTAGAAGCCAACCATGTCTTGTAAATCGGTAAAAATGTAGTACTATGTACATACGTGTTCGGATAGTCAGACGGCCGTATTTACTACCAACATATCCAGGGATCTCATGGGTCGCTTCCCGAAGATTCACCGATGACGTATGACTCGGACATAATTAATCTGGTATTAATTATAAGAGAGAGAAAATTAATCTAGGATTAATTACGGAGAAATTTTATCGGGGATAAAATTTTAATTAAACAGAGAGAACGATTAATTTGGAATTAATCGATAAAATAATATATTCGATATATTATACGAAATTAGATTTCGACGCGGAATTAAAATTGGATTTTAATTCGGGCGAACGAGTTAATTTAGAATTAATTCGCTAGCGACGTGAATAGTAATTTTGCTAGGCATAATTATTTAATTAAATTTGATTTAATTATCTCGCAATGGAAAATTCGTTAATTCGGAATTAGCGAACCCGAGCCCGGGAGTGTTTGCGGGCCCACTCGTATTTTGAATCAAGTGGGGCCCACAAGTCACATCACGCGTCACATCATTAGTCATTCTTGTGATGGAAGTCACATCAACTTTGAGTGATGTGATGCTTGTCACTTTTTGTGATTGATGGGGTGGTTGAAGACTTTAAAGTCTTGTACCAAAATTTTGAATTTAGAAAATGGTAATTGATTTTGGTATTGATTTTTGAAATCAATACCAAATACACAACACACATTTTTTCCCTCTCCTCTCTCTCCATTCACGGCTTAGAAGCCACTTTCTCTCCTTCTCCATTTTCTGTAATGTCGAGAACAAAAAGAAGCAAAAGGGAAGATTTGTGGCAAATGTTTCCAAGATGCTAGCACATCCAAGGGGTCTCACAAAGGTGATAGGGAAATCCATTCATGAGCATGGAATCTCAACACAAAGCTTGGAGCTTGGAGCACACAAATGGGACCTTAGCCGAAACTTGGAGCACAAAAGATGAGCTTGACCGAGAGCTTCAATGGAGAAAGGAAAATTTTTGTGTTCATCGCATCGCAAATCCGATCAAAGTGAGTATTTCCGCAACTTTAATTTGTTGTATTCGCACTTTTCATTCGCTTAATTGATCTTGGGATAACCTAGAAAACCCAACAATGGTATCAGAGCCTTGATTAAGCATGAAATTGATTTTGGGTAAAATTTGGGTAAAATTGATTTGAGCATGATTTGATGAAATTGATTGTTTGAATATGCTTGAATGATGATAACTTAGAGTTATGCATGATCAATTTGATGAAAATTGAATTGGATTAATTTTTCCCCCAATTTTGGCTTGGCCGAAAGTTGTGAGTGCCTTAATGTCATGGTGAATTTTGTTTTTTGATCATTTGATAAGTTGAAAGACTTGGGAAATGTTGATTTGAGATTCAATTGGATTGAAATCGGAATTGGACATTAAATCCCCAAATTATCGTGAGCTATAAGCATGGAATGAGATGATTGTTTTGATTCAATAATGTTGGACATGTGTTGATGAAGATTAGCATGATTAATTATTGTAATTGGTATTTTGGAAATGTTAATTTGACTAATTAATTATGGCTAATGCACTTTAGTTAATTAAATTGTGAAATTTGGAATTTAATTAGTTGGGCTAAATTTAGAATTGGGCTTATAAAGTTGTATTTGGGCTTAATGGGCTAGGTTGGGCCAAGTTTGGTTTAGGTTAATTGGTTGGATCCAATTGGGCCTAAAACCATTTCCATAAAGTCCAAATATAATAAAATGGGCGTTTAATATTTTAATTGGGCCTAATGGGCCTAAATTGATTTTTGGCAAAATGGTGATTCCTTATTGGGCTTTGGTTGCTAAAGTCCATGCCTTATAAATTAATTGAAAGCCCATTGGACTTTAATTAAATTGACATTTGATGTTAATTGGGCTTTGAGACCCATTAAGATTAGATTTAGAATCTAAGTCGCAAAGGCTCATTAATAAAGTGTAATTATTTAATTTGGAATTAAATAAAGAATTAGTATTGAATACAAATTAAATTGGATTTAATGTTGTAGTTTGATATAATTCGAGAATTCGTACTTTGAGTACTTATTCTTAAACGAGTTGGACTCGCGCAAATCAAATCGTTGTTTGAACATTGGATGGCCATTAATTTCAGATTAATTAATTGGATTAGATTGATTGATAACATGCTTTGTGTGAATACATGGATGTGATGTATGAATAATGTATATCGGATGAATATTAGATGGGTGAGGGCAATTTTGGAAATTGTTGTAATAAATTTAGAATTTATTAATTAGACCTGCGTGTCCAGCCTATTACCTATTGATTCTTTGTATTTATCTTCTCACCTATTCCCCTCAATGTAAATGAGGTTTCTTTAGAAGTGTTATGTAATTGGGTAGAAGTAAGATTTGTGCTAACGGGAGAGAGGAAAGGGAGAGATTTGTTCTAGGAACAAAGTGTTTTAAATATCCATCCACATATCATTATTAATTTATTTATCGTTCCTTATTATGCTTTTAGAATGCATGTTTAAGGGTGTATGATGAGACCTTAACAAAGATAATTAATTGGTTGCCAATTACGCGAAAAAACCCTCAACAAATATTAAGCGTTTTTCCTTCTATTGAATGATTCATTCTCAAGATCCAAGATTGACATTGGTTTGTTGGCCAAAGTCAAGACCTTTGTCCATCGCGGATGTGTTTGAATCATGAAGGCTTTGTTCCATATCGCATGTCTTGTCCAAGTTGTGATTTGTTGGCCAAAGTCAAGATCACTTCTTGTCCATCGACATCGATTACGAAGCTTTCCAAGGTCAATGGGTCCCGCTTAACTGGAATCATTAAGTTTGTTGTGCCAAAGCCAAGGCTTAATTGATTCGGAGGAAAAAGGTTAGGGAATATATTGGATATATTGGCATATATTAGATATATGTTTCAGACTTGGATGTCCACCTACTGGATCTAGGAATTGGATGAGATCCAATTGATCTTAGAGATCTACCTAGTTAAATATCATACAGCTTGTTGGCCAAAGTCAAGGTTGTGTGTTATTTAACGGGATCCTAGCCCTAGAAGAAACAATGTTCCCGAGTACTCAACAGAGGGTTAGAGGCTCGCCGAAAAATAGTGGGAGGCAAGTATTAAATTTGCAAATTTCGTTTAGATACTTGCCAATATGCGCTCATTTCAATTTTTTCATCATTAATTTAAATATATATTAGTTGGACTAATATTTAACGTTGTTTTAATTAAACAGTTGGACTGTATTCAAACTACTTCAAATTATAGTTGATTATATAATTGGATTATAGTAATCAATATATTTGAATTTTACAATTCAAATTATAGTTGATTATATAGTTAGACTATAGTAATCATTATATTCAATAGTACCTAAAATCGTTGATTGGATAGGTTGGACTACAACAATCAAGATAAATGAAAGATTAGCGTTTAAAAACATAATCTATGGGGAAAATGTCTTAAGCGGCTTTAATTTTCAAAATGGGAATAAAACCTCAAGATAGTCCTGGAACTGAGAAGTTACTCTATTTGATGGAGAAACCTCTTGGGCCTAAGCCCGGAGTTGAGCAAATAGTAGAACATGATCTTTGGAAGATTCATGTGATGATAACTTTAGTGCTCAATCCTTTATGCTAGATGCAATGACTCTTTAATTCCGTCGTCAAAATTAAGGATTAGATCCTTGTACCATGATGATGAAATTAAAGATCTTCATAGATTTATTCTTATAAGTATAAATTACTAAAAGAAGCTCTTTCGCTCACGTATGTCAGAGGGTACATCTATCGAGCACTAGGTGTCGCAGATGATTGCTAACATCGATCAACTGGGTTAGCTGGGCATTACCTACGTGGCTGAGACTGCCAAAGATTTGATCTTATAGTCTCTACCCGAAAGCTGGGGCAGGTTCATTATGAACCTAGAGAAAACTCTTGGAGAGTTGTATGGCTATGCTCTAGGAGGTAGAGCTAGAGCTTCTAAAAGTGGCAAAGGCAAAATCATCGCAGTCTTCTGGGAAGACAAATGACATATCCCAAAATATATGCCTAAACAGTGGAAAATGGAGTCACTAGAAGTGTGACTGCCGTATGGACAAGGCAGACATGAAGGAAGTGAAGAGGGGCAAGGCTCCGGCTTCAAGCATGTTTTGTCATAATGTCACTATTAGTAAACATGTTCACTATTAGTTTCCTAAATTGGATTTTGATACTAAGTATTGTACAATATGTACTGATGTGCAGAATCTGCTGATAAGCAGGATACTGACTTCAGTTGAGATTGACCTGCGAATTAGAAACGGGCGAGAGTCGCTGTTTTAACCGTAGAAACCTAATTTTAGGAACTACCCTTCGGGTGTGTACTTAAATTAGGAAACTGTTAAAATGTACCTAGTTTGACTAGAAACATTATCTCTATATCAGAGTATAAACTCGTTGCGGGTATACCTTTATATTCTAGAACACTAAAGTGTTTTATTTATAAATATGATATTGAGATAAACACATTAGATGTGAAAACAGTATTTATATTTTGAATATAAATGAATCTCAAACGTATAACATGACAAACAAATAGCTCAAACTGAATTAATCAGATGAGACTTATTTGTGGCATTGTTGTCTGGGACACATAAACAAGACTCGTATATCAACACTTTTGAAGAGTGGGTACTAGGACAGATTTGATTTTAATAAAATGATGTCTACGAATTTAGTTTATTAGGCAAAGTGCCTAAAACACCTTTTACTTGGTAAAAGTGCAAGTGCCACCGATCTGTTAAGCCCTCGTTCATAGTGACGTAAGTGGGCCCATATCTAGCTAGGCTAGAGGTGGATATGAATACTTCGTAACCTTTACGGATGTGGCATCACATTATGGTTATGTTTTCTTGTGAACACATAAATCGGAAACTTTTGATAAATTCAAAGAGTTTTGACACGAAGTAAACAGACAGATCGGCTAAAGTATTAAACGTCACGGTTAGACCGTGATGGAAAATACTTAAGCAATAAGTTTCTCAATTACCTGAAAGAGTATAGTATTCTTTCACAGTGGACTTCTCCCGGAACACCTCAATTTGATGGTGTGTCCGAACTGAGAAACCGAACCTTGTTGGACATAGTAAGGTTAATCATGAGTCGCTCTGAGCTACCATTTCGTTCTAGGGATACTCATTAAACAGTGCAAAACTTATTTTGAATAAGGTTCCATGAAAATATGTTAGACAGGCTTCATATTAAATATGAACAGGAAAGAAACCGGGTTTTCTCATTCCTGATGATTTGGGTATACTGGGCATATGTTTGGATGATACCAAACTAGAACCCAAATCGGATAAGTGCCTAATTTGTAGGTTATCCTAGGGTAACCAAAGTATAGTACTTATACAACTCACAAGAGAACAATTTAATTGTTGCTCTCCATGTGGTTTTCCTAAAAGGAATACCTATATTCAGTGGTAAGTGGAAGGAAAGTAAAACTCGATGAAAATCAGAGTAATACTGTTCCAGGCACCGATTCCTTAATGGAACACAAACAGTTCATCAAGGATGAAACTGTACCACAATCTTCAATACACAAGAACCGCGTAAGTCGGAGAGAGTCAGAAAACAACCTGGGAGGTATGAGTTTCTGATCTCACCTCAGTAGATGTCAATCTTATTGAGGAAGACGAACTGACTACGTATGAGGAAGTATACAAGGTATCGACTCCCTATTATGGCAAAGTGTCATGATGTCCGAAATGGATTCCATGTATACCAACCAAGTTTGGACACTGGGTTGTGTACCGGAAGGCATTGTGCCTATTGGTACTATATGGTCTTCAAGGAAGACATACATGGATAGCAACATACCAACGTACAAGCTAGGCTTGTAGCGAAAAGGTATCGTTATCAACATTGTGTCGATTACGACAAAACCTTTTACTTGTTGCCTTGGTTAAATCCATTTGGATAATGCTTGCTAATGCTGCATGTTTCATTTATGAAATATGGCAGCGGAACGTCAAAATCGCTTTCCTTAAAATGAAACCTTTTGGAGGATGTTTATAACATCCTGACGGTTTTGTCGTACCAAAACAAGAAAACAAGGTTTGCAAGTTAATTCGATCCATTTATGGATTGAAGCAAGCATTACATTCTTGGAACTAACGTTTTGATGTAATCATAATGGTATATGATTTAATTCAAAACGAAAATAATTCTTGTGTATATAAGGAGGTTAGTGGGAGCGCACTGATAGTGATTGTCCTAAATAATGATGATATATCATTTCTTGGAAATGACATTCCCATATTACAATCGGTGAAAGCTTGGCTTTCATGAAAAATTCTCCGTAGAATAATTGGGAGAAACAACCTTTATTCTAGGAATAAGGATCTACTGTGATAGATCTAAAAGTTGTTGGCACTCTCCGAGAATTCGTACATTGAAATAGATGTACGTGACCTGGTGTCTCATATACTTTGAGCATATGGAGTCACAATCAGGCCAATCCAAGTGATAGTCACTGGATTGATGTTAAGAACATCCTTAAGTATCTTAGATGAACTAAGGATGCTTTCTTATGCTATGGAGAAGGAGAACTTGAAGTGACTGGGTTCACTGTTACAAGTTTTCCTAACCGATCATAACGACTGTAAATCGTAATAAAGGTACTATATAGTTTGAATAACGGAACAGTGAGCTGGAAATCTTCCAAGCAAGATATTGTTGCCGAATAAACAACAAAAGCGGAATATTACTGCAGCTGAGGCAACAATAGAAGCCATTTGGATCTATAATAATCCTAATTGGATTAGGAGTAGTTCTGTTAGCAGCTGAGCTAGGCTACAGCACAGGCTAAAGAATTAATGGTCTCATCAACGATCCAAGTATATACTTCAACTATTCATCTGATTCGTTCGGATCATACATCGTGGCGATGTGATGATCGAATAAATCGCATCAGATGATAACTTTGCAAATCCGCTGACGAAAGCATTTTCTCAGCAGAAGTTTGAGCGAACCGTACATAGTTCAAGTGTAGGACACTTGAGTGATTGGCTATAGCCAAGTGGGAGATTGTTGGACAATTATGACCCATAGCATCACTATTTGTATAGACATGGTGTTGTTGTTACAAATTAACTATGTGACAAAGGAAATTGCTCTTTTATCATTTGTAATTGGATTACCGGGATAGATAAATGATAAAAGTCCATATGATTAGTTTCGGATTAATAAGATATGAGACAGTATTAATCCACTAAGGTTTAATCATTAAAACATCCTAGTCGTAGTATTATCGAGATTGGACATCGATAATGCGGAATAGACTAGTATTACACTTATGCGCGTTATGGGAGCATAACGGCATAGTTCTCATATATTGTGGGTATTGGATACTCATGCAAGTGTAATAGGAGGTTGTGTTTACTGATGGTACGGAAACAGCTTCGCTCTGGATAGACCCCTCGGAATTCCATTGGTAGTATGACTATGTGTCTATGGAAGTCCGAATCAGGGTAGGTGTATTTGGTCTTAACCTGAGACTTGCACCGCTAATACTTGCGATAATCAATATACTTTGGTTTTGGTCGTTCAGGGCTTTAACAGGTCCGTGTACGCCTCTTCTGGGTATATTGAGAATCGTAGTTGGTATTGGGTGTGATGTCAAGATGGAAGTATCACTTCCAGTCATATGGAGATGATGGTCACGTAGGATACGGAACTGGTACTCTTATATGCTGCAGCTATCGGGATAATATGACTAGGTCATGCTTATCCGATTATAGAGACTAGTTACCACAGATCGGATATGTGCTTCGTACGGGGCAAACACAATTCCAGCCCCAGGCCTAGTACATGACATCCGATACTGGATCGCAATACGCAATACTAAGTGTACTACGCCTGATATAGATTACATATTCCTTTAAGAATATTTGGAGAATTGGGTAGGCACGGTGCTTTGCTAGAAGCCAACCATGTCTTGTAAATCGGTAAAAACATAGTACTAGGTACGTACGTGTACGGATAGTCCGAAGACCGGATTTACTGCCAACATATCCAGGGATCTCATGGGTCGCTTCCCGAAGATTCACCGATGACGTATGACTCGGACATAATTAATCTGGGATTAATTATAAGAGAGAGAAAATTAATCTTGGATTAATTACGGGGAAATATTTATCTGGGATAAAATTCTAATTAAAGAGAGAGAACGATTAATTTGGAATTAATCGATAAAATAATATATTTGATATATTATACGAAATTAGATTTCGACGCGGAATTAAAATGGATTTTAATTCGGGCGAACGAGTTAATTTAGAATTAATTCGCTAGCGACGTGAATAGTAATTTTGTTAGGCATAATTATTTAATTAAATTTGATTTAATTACGTCGCAACGGAAAATTCGTTAATTCGGAATTAGCGAACCCAAGCCCGGGAGTGTTTGCGGGACCCACTCGTATTTTGAATCAAGTGGGGCCCACAGTCACATCACGCGTCACATCATTAGTCATTCTTGTGATGGAAGTCACATCAACTTTGAGTGATGTGATGCTTGTCACTTTTTGTGATTGATGGAGGTGGTTGAAGACTTTAAAGTCTTGTACCAAAATTTTGAATTTAGAAAAAATGGTAATGATTTTTGAAATCAATAACCAAATACACAACACACATTTTGTTCCCTCTCCTCTCTCTCCATTCACGGCATAGAAGCCACTTTCTCTCCTTCTCCATTTTCTGTAAAATGCCGAGAACAAGAAGAAGCAAAAGGGAAGATTTGTGGCAAATTTTTCCAAGATGCTAGCACATCCAAGAGGTCTCACAAAGGTGATAGGGAAACCCATTCATGAGCATGGAATCTCAACACAAAGCTTGGAGCTTGGAGCACACAAATGGGACTTTGGCCGAAACTTGGAGCACAAAAGATGAGCTTGGCCGAGAGCTTCAATGGAGCAAGGAAAATTTTTGTGTTCATCGCATCGCAAATCCGATCAAAGTGAGTATTTCCGCAACTTTACTTTGTTGTATTCACACTTTACATTCGCTTAATTGATCTTGGGATAACCTAGAAAACCAAACACTGCACAAGTCCCATCAAAGTAGGGGCGACTGTAGGCACTGCATTTTTGCATATAAGTCCCGATGATGAGTCTCACACGGAGACACTACCTCTTAAATTGTGGAAGTCACTGGAAACCGACGTCGGAAGGGAAAAGTCAGAAATTGACACCTTGTTGGATTTAATTCGTTTGCTTAAGCGTCGGGTTTGCTTGTTGGACCTCTGTTTTAAAACACATCCCTAACCCAAAACCAAAGCCACACGCCCCGAGCCCAAGCCCATTAAGTCACATCCAATAATAATTAAAAAATTTAAAAGACATGTCAAAAATTAAATTAAATCAAAATAAATTAAATCAAATCAATCTAATCTAATCATCTTCCAAACTAAAACAAATTAACCTCCCTAATTAAAGATATCATTTCCTTATGATACACAAATTAAATATTCCCCCCATAATTACAATATTCTTTCCCTACCTATACAAGGTAAACCCCACCCTTGCCTATAAAAGAGGCACAAACTCAACCCTTGACTCCCCTAGCATTCTCACGTCTCTCACTCCTCACAAAAAACCCTGGCTCATTCACACAAAAAACACAAAGAAAATAACCTAGGTGATTCACGCAAAACACAATCAAAATAGCCTTCATCCACTGCCGTAAATAACCTTCCTCCACTGCCGCACATAGCCTTCCCCCACTGCCGCATATAGCCTTCATTCCCTGCCACACATAGCCTTTATCCACTGCCTCACATTCACCGCAACTCACTGCCCCAAACTCCACTCACGTAGCAACCAACAACCCTCCACACCTCTGACTTGATAAAGCAACACACCTTCATGCAAACACCTATTTCACGCCTAACCACACAATGCCTTCAGCAGCCCTCAATCTCACGCACAAAACCCCTCACAAACAGCCTTCAATTCATGCCCATACAACCCCTGAAAATAGACTCTGACCTGTACCCCTGAAGTCACGCCTAAAGCCCCTGAAAACAACCTCTGATCTGTACCCCTGAACCGCACCAAACTGCCTCTGACCTGTACCCCTGAACCACACCAAACACCCATTGACCACCAAAAATAGCCCCTGAAACACAGCCCCCCCTGACCACCGAAAATAGCCTCTGAAACACACCCCTGACAACTGCAAAACACCCCCGAAACACAGCCCCTAACCACTGCAAAACACCCCTGAAACACAGCCCCATGACCAGTGAAAATAGTAGTAAACAGAGTAAAAAACGCAGCCCAAACAGCGAACAGCGAAGGAAAATGTTGAACCGTGAACCGGAGGAGTTTCGAGCATCAACCTTTCCGACAACTGCGTAGCGCACTTCTGAGAGACGATTTAAGAGGTTAGACTTGAGGGCACCTTCTTTATTTATTATCCTTTATTTTCATTTATTTTAGTACTTTATTTCATATGAGTATTGTGGATTGGTGCATGATGTGATTTCCGGATGAACGGAATATGTGTTCTCTCTTGTGGTATATCGGATGGAAACCCGGACGTAAATTCTGTATCCGAATCCGAATGGATGGTATTGCGATTTTCACTCGGGATACAATGCCACATACCACTTGAGAGATTCACATGTTTCGTTTCATCCAACCTTGCGTTTTAAGCACGATTTAGTCGTTAGTATGTTGTTTACTTTCCGCATGTTACTTATTTCTGCATTGTAATGAAATGCGCATGAGCAAATCAAGTTGGATTAAAGGTCCTCCATTTTGAGGGATGAAAAGCCTAAGGGCTACCTTTGCCACGACGTTTTGCCGCGCCGGACGAACTATGTTTGATTGAATGTGAGATATGTTTAATCAGACATACGAAGTCCCATATCATTGTCTCATTTATTTGTATGCATTGTAATGTAATGCGCATGGGCTTATTATGTTGGTCTAAAGGTTCTCTACTTGAGGAAAGAAAAGCCTAAAAGGCTACCTTTACCATGACATTTCGCCGCGCCTTTTATTATTCTGTTATTTGCTTTCTGTATGCCATCTCCTTGTTAAATCATGCATCATAGTGTAATGCGCATGGGAAAATCAAGTTGGATTAAAGGTCATCCACCTTGAGGGATGAAAAGCCTAAGGGGCTAACTTTTCCACGACGTTTTGCCGCGCCGGACGAAGTACACTCGATTGAATGAGAAATGTGTTTTAACCTTCCCTCCCTCTCGGCGTTTCCCGTCCTGGATCGCCGTGATTCTTTAGAAAACCCTTGTTTCTCTCAAATCGGCTCTGGGTTTTCTGATTTACCCCGTGCCTTTCACCTCTCTTTTCCCGGTTATCTTCTTAGATCTATTTTCTTTTTCGTTTTCCTCTTATTTTCTCAGATCGATTTGGTTTTTTTCTTTCCGTTTCCCCCCTTTTTTTTCTCCTTCCCCTTTACCTCGCCTTTTCTGCTCTCCTTGTTTTCTTCCTCACCAACCTTCCTTTATGCCTCCGTCTGGTATCTCTGTTGTGGGACCGCGGCTCCCTGGTGCTGGCCGCAAAGCTGTTAGGGCAGTCTCTGTGGCCGTTAACACTTTGTCTCCTGTGAATCTTGATTCTGTTCGATTGATGCCTTCGACGGGTTATGTCAGCTCTTCTTCGGTCTCAGATCCAGCGCCGGCGTCCGATAGAAGTACCAACACTGTCAATACTTACCTTATCCAAAAAAAAAATGTGTTTAATCGGGCATACAAGGTCCCATATTATTTATTTATTTATTTATACATTGTAATCTAATGAGCATGGGCTAACTAAGGTGGGTTAAAGGTCCTCCATTCGAGGGAAATGCCTAAAGGCTACCTTTACCATAATGTTTTGCCGCGCCGGACGAAGTACACTCGATTGAATGTGAAATATGTTCAATTGGGCATACGAGGTCCTACATCGTGTATTTGTTTATCCATGTATGTGTTTGTGTCATTTCAGATGCCATTTTGGCAATCTCGTTCGAACGGGTTTCCAAACGCTACACGAACGTATGCATTCTGCCTCATTCCGTTCGAACACGTTTACGAACACTACACGAATGTATGCATTCTACCTCATTCCATTCGAACGCGTTTACGAACGCTACTCGAACGCGCATCTATTTTGTTTTATCATGTATCAGGTCTTACCCCATTCGAACGTGTTTCCGAACGCCATACGAACGCGAACCTTCTGTTTACCGTTCGAACGCGTTTTCAAACGCTACACGAACGCACATACAGTGCACAGACTTCTTTTCGTCATATTTCATGCATGTTTGCTTCTTTGATCATTTCTTTTGCACTACATGATTTGACATGATTCCAACCACACCAGAGACATTACAGGATGCAGCTAATAACTTGGAGGAACCCATGCAGTTGCCAACAGGTCCAATCACACGCCAAAGAGCAAAGAAGATCAGAGAGGCCTTTGCGGGACTAGCTCAGAGCTATGTGACCAGTTGCAGCAACCAAGTCAAGTGCACACCAGAGACACATATGGGAATAACCAGAGAGGTCCCCAAGCTATTTCATTTGACCCAGATCAGCTCAGACTGAAGCATAGCAGAGTAGCTTCAGCACCAGCATCCTTTTGACCCGATTTCACCCATTTTGGGACCATGTTGAATTCGGCCAAATGGGGGCATTTTTGTCATTTGTGCTCGACATTTTGACTTTATTTATGATGTAATTAGCATGTTTTACTATGCCATTAGGCTTAATTATGCTTAGATCTCTACTTAGCCGGAAGCACGTCAATTTACTATAGCATGTAAGCACCTTAATTAGCTTAAGTGAGATTAGCTTCTAATCTTTGTTTTAACTTTATTTAGGTGCAAAAGGACCTTAATGGTCGTGTTTGAGGTGCTTGACTTAGGGCTTTTGGTAATTTTAGCTCTAGGGTCATTTTAGCCTTTTTACTCTTTTGTAACCCTTATTATATGACTCTTCTTTGTATTTTTGCAAAACCAACGTAATATACAGAATTTTGAAAGAAAGAAAAGCTTGAGCTTTCCATGGCTATGGCCAAAACCTTGTTGAGGGAGGGATTCCCCTTTTCAAGTTCAAATTGACTTATCTAAGCTTGGCAACTTAGTGGCGTCTCCATTGCTAGCAAAATACAATCTGATTTCATGCTTGTGGTTATCATGGACGTGAGATTCATGGTGGTTAGGGGCTGATCTTGGTTGGGTTTTGTTCCTACAAAATCAGTATTCAAAGTTCTTGGGGTTTTGAGAAAGATGCTTGGGGGTTTGCTTGGTTTCCAACCCAAGTGAGTTCTTGTCATTTGGTATCAGAGCTTAGGGTTCTGAGGTCTGATTTCCTATCCTTTGTGTTGTTTAATCTTGTATTCATCTTTGTTTTTATTCTTGTTGTTGATTTCGGCCATTAAGGAATTTGTCCTCAAGTTTCGGCCATTGGTGTTCTTTGTTGTTTCTTGTTGTTTCTTGCAGATTTGTAATCCTTGTTGCATGAATAACAATCTGTCCTTTAGTAGTTTGTGCTAATTTTGAGTATTTCTTTGAGTTAAGCTTTGGCTACTTAGGTCAAAATTGGGGCTTTTGTGTTCTTTGCTTGAATCAAGTGTTTAGTTGTTAATTGTAAGTTACTAGGACGTGTTTAACATTGTTATTAAGTTATTAGTTTCAAAATCAAAAAAAAAAATGCATCAGGTCAGATTCGGCCAAGGAAGTACCATCACCACCCTTGCTTTGTTCTTGCCATATACATGTCACTTAGCTTGTTTTCAATAGGTATTGTTCATATCTACTTTGAGAAAATCAGATTGCACTTCATTACTCCTAGCATTGCTTGAACTAGCTTGTTTGCAATCTTGTGAAGTTGTTGCAATCTTGTGAAGTGTGTGGAAAACAAGTTTGTTTGAGTGATTTGGTGAGGCATTTGAGTGAATGAGTGTTGAAACAAAATGAAATGCTTATGGATTGATGAGGCCGTGACTTACTCCTGAAGTTTACTTAAGCTTGTGTGTTGTTAACTTTGTGAGACAAGTCTGGTTGCTTTGTTACACATATTGCCGTGAGTAAGATGCTTGATGTGCTTATGTTGAAGCATGAATTAACAAGTGTGCTTGCTGATTTGCGTGAGCTATCATTAGCTTGACATTGGATTTGTGTTGAAATCATTAGCATGACATTGAAAATGGAAGCACTCATGAGCTTGACATGGAAACTTGAGTAGCCATCATTGCATTTGAGAGGTGCTTGAAGAGGCAAGTTGCTGCATCACCAAGCTAGTTGGAAAAGTGTTTAGTTGGTTTGTAACTTACCATTGCCGAATTGACATGCTTACTTGACCTACTTGTAAGCTACTTACGTAAGCAGCTGAGTCACCTACTTGTTTTGAAAAAAAAAAAAAGTGAAAAAAAAAGAAGAAAGAGAATTGGTCGCATTGTGCTTAGCTTGATTAGACCATTTGCAAGTTGATTGGATTGCTTTACATGAGTTACATTGATATTTGATTTGGTTTGTATTGGTTTGAGCTTGAAAGACTATATTTGTGTTATAGCCGAATTGAAATCCTTTGTGCTTCATTGTGTTTCATTGGAGTGTAAACACTTGTGAGTGTGTGTGAGAAGAAAAAAAAGGTGAGCTCAAACACTATAGTGAGTGACCACAAGATTACTTCAGTGACACGTTGATTGCTTGCTTGCTTATTTATTGCATTTATGCAAGAAAAGCGGCCAATAGCCTATTTTAGTGAGAAGCTGAATGGAGCAGCTTTGAGGTACCCCACGTACGATAAAGAGTTATATGCGCTTGTGAGAGCACTTCAGACGTGGCAGCACTACTTGTGGCCTAAAGAGTTTGTGATCCACACCGACCTAGTGAGATTTATTGATATATCTTGTCTTGCTATTGTTGAATACTATGCAATTAGAGTTGTTTCCATAGGTATTATTCATATCAACTTTGCAAAAATCAGAATTGACATCATTCATCTTGGCATTTACGTGAGCTTACTTGTTTGCATTCTTGTGAAGTTAGCACAATCTTGTGAGTTTGAGTGAAAAGAAAGAAAGATTGAGTGCATTATTGATGAATGTGAATGTGTAATTGATGAAACAAATCTGAATGCACCAAATTTGGTGATTGGAGTGAGTTGTATCATTGTTATCTTGCTGATTTGTGTTGTTAATGTTGAAGAATCAAGTGAAGCAAGGTTGAGTGCAACAAATTTGCACTAAATTCGTGTGTATCCAAGCAAGTATCACTTGCCACCTCTTGAAATATTGTTATTATAAGTGAAGAGGCAATAAATTCATCATTAGCTTGACATGGGAACTTGTGTGTAATCATTTGTTTTTAAGGTGCTTGAAGAGGCAAGTAGCTGCATCACCTAGTTGCTTACAAAAACTATTTACTTAGCTTGTAATTTGACTTGGCTGAATTGGAAATTGAGTTAGTTACATTGTAACTAGATCATTTATACTCATTTGCAAGTTGAAAGGTAGACATTACCACATTGCCGAATTGATTATATGAGTTACATTGCCATTTGAGTTGTATTTACATGTATTGCAAGTGCTAAGGATATATAACTTGAAAATTACCGAATGTGGTAATCTTGTTATTTGCATATTGTATTTCATTGGCTTTGTATACACTTTGAGTGTGAGAGACAAAAGAAAAGAGTGAAAAAAAAAGAGTTAAAAAAAAAAGGAAAAAAAGAAAAGAAAAGAAAAGAGTGAGACAAAAACAATAGCGAGTGATCACAAGATTGGCTAATTGTCACATTGAGTGCTTGCTTGTTTGTTTGCGCATTTAGCTAACTCGTCTTTTTTTCTTATTCCGTGCACTCTAGCTTAAGTCTCTTTGATTGAGTCTTCGGGATTACTATTCTTATTCGCATTATTCCACCTGCACTATATACATTATTGGTTCTTTGTGTTTCTGCTAGCTTGTGGACTACACCTTAGTTGACCATTCTGGGAATTGAGTTGATTTGTAATTGAATTGAGGAAGAACTCAAGAGTGGTAAAAGGCAGTGATTGTGAGCACAATATCGGGTAAAATCCAATAGAGTGCAAACACGAGTGGAGTGATATCATTCGAGTGTAAACACGTGAGATTGTGAGGATTTACATATTTATTTTGCATTTTATTATTTCTGATCTGTTTGTTTAGTGTTGAGATGGCAGGTCCAAGTTTAACTATTGATGATAAGATCAAGGTTTTGGATACTTTCAAAAGTGATATCCAAGATATTATGAGTGATTATAGAAGATCTTATGAGAAATGGAAAAATACTTGGAAGGTAACTAAATATGCAGTGAATGAAGAGAGTACTCAACAACCAAAACTATTAAAGTTGTGTGTAATGAAGTGAGAAGCACTTGTGATGTTGAGTGCATAGCGAATGAAAACACTTGTGAGGCCTTGAATGTTGTGAATTGTGTTATAAGTGACATGGTGAGTGAAAATGCTTGTGAGACCGTGAGCATTGAGGGAGTAAACACTTGTGAGGTAGTGTGCTTTGAGGTTGAAAAACATAGTGAAGCTGAGCAGGTGTGTGAGGAGGTCTTTGCAAGTATGGTTGAGATAGTGGCCATGAGTGATGATGAAGTTGTGAGAGCTGGTGAAAAGAAAGAATATGTGGTAGTGAAGTTTTTCCATAACATTTTCTCTATTGTTTATGCTTTTTCATCGCAGGTACAAGTGGTCAAGTATGATTCTTTTATATTTCAATATCATCGTCCAATTGATTTTATCATAACTATCTATGATCCGGGTTCAGATTCGATGATGAATCCATTTCAAGAGAGGGAGAATGACATGATCCAAGGGACAACATTTGACATGAATGCAGTCACCCAAGGAACATTAGAGCCTTTGCAATTGCCAACATGCCCAATCACACGCCAAAGAGCTAAGAAGATCACAGATGCAATAGCGGGGCAAGAGTTTGCATATTATAGATGCATTCATCCTTCTAGTTTTTACTTGCCTTATGAGATTGATTATGATTCTAATTCTTTAACTCCTATGGATTTATTATCTTTGATTCTTATTAAGCTTGGGAGTATGAATGATAAGGGAAAGGCAGAGTTGGTGAGAATAATAGGTATCCAACGCATTGTGTTTTACCCCGGCAATTGGGTGTGGCTTTATATGCAAGAGGAAAAGATCCAAGCTACAATCGAGAGGAGATGGACCTTTTCAAGTCTTGGAAAGGATCAATGACAATTCATATAAGCTGGATTTGCCAGGTAAGTACAACGTATCTGCTACTTTTAATGTTTATGACTTAACACATTTTGATGCAGGTTCAGATTCGAGGTCGAATCCTTTTCAACAAGGAGGGAATGACATGATTCCAACCACACCAGAGACATTACAGGATGCAGCTAATAACTTGGAGGAACCCATGCAGTTGCCAACAGGTCCAATCACACGCCAAAGAGCAAAGAAGATCAGAGAGGCCTTTGCGGGACTAGCTCAGAGCTATGTGACCAGTTGCAGCAACCAAGTCAAGTGCACACCAGAGACACATATGGGAATAACCAGAGAGGTCCCCAAGCTATTTCATTTAACCCAGATCAGCTCAAACTGAAGCATAGCAGAGTAGCTTCAGCACCAGCATCCTTTTGACCCGATTTCACCCATTTTGGGACCATGTTGAATTCGGCCAAATGGGGGCATTTTTGTCATTTGTGCTCGACATTTTGACTTTATTTATGATGTAATTAGCATGTTTTACTATGCCATTAGGCTTAATTATGCTTAGATCTCTACTTAGCCGGAAGCACGTCAATTTACTATAGCATGTAAGCACCTTAATTAGCTTAAGTGAGATTAGCTTCTAATCTTTGTTTTAACTTTATTTAGGTGCAAAAGGACCTTAATGGTCGTGTTTGAGGTGCTTGACTTAGGGCTTTTGGTAATTTTAGCTCTAGGGTCATTTTAGCCTTTTTACTCTTTTGTAACCCTTATTATATGACTCTTCTTTGTATTTTTGCAAAACCAACGTAATATACAGAATTTTGAAAGAAAGAAAAGCTTGAGCTTTCCATGGCTATGGCCAAAACCTTGTTGAGGGAGGGATTCCCCTTTTCAAGTTCAAATTGACTTATCTAAGCTTGGCAACTTAGTGGCGTCTCCATTGCTAGCAAAATACAATCTGATTTCATGCTTGTGGTTATCATGGACGTGAGATTCATGGTGGTTAGGGGCTGATCTTGGTTGGGTTTTGTTCCTACAAAATCAGTATTCAAAGTTCTTGGGGTTTTGAGAAAGATGCTTGGGGGTTTGCTTGGTTTCCAACCCAAGTGAGTTCTTGTCATGATTAATCATATCATTTCGTTATTTACGCTTAGGAAATTATCATCTATTTATATTTCCACATTTATCTATTTAATGTGTTTATGAATCGTGTGCTTTTCGTTATGTCGATTTACTTCTATGCATGCAAACTTAGGAGTAGGATACTCTTGGGAATATATGTTGCGTAGACTTGGTTAGATTATTGCATAAATTCTTTCATTACAAGTGACATAAGTAAGGGACCATTCCGAACCCAACGGTTTGAGGTCTTCCCTTGCGAGGGGTGAGTGCGGCCTTAAATCATTTTCCTGGTTCACACCGGGTGGCGACTCCATTTTTAGTTCTCCGGTTTGGTCCCCCGTGGGCTATGCCTTACTCCCAACCGGGCCGCGAGCCTGGAACAGCGTCGCCGATTTCTGTGTCTTACACCTGGGTACAAAGGCCTCCCTGAATAGACATCCAAAGCAAAAATGATAGAAACTTGTTAGTTTATCACATTGTCCTTACGTCTTGAAATAAGTTTCATTTTTGAATTACGATTACTTTATTAGTTTATTAAGATAGAAACTTATTTCAAGTTGCAATCAACATCGCAAGTGTCCTGGGAGAAGTCTTAGAAGTTTAGGATCTTTGATTATTATGTTGTTTGTCGTGATGAGCATGATGTTTTGTATTGATAAGTTAAAGTTTTGATTTGCATTGATGTTGTGAGCACGGAGCCCTTGAGTGTTGACTGATGTTGTGGGCACAAAGCCATTAAATGTTGATTTTGATCTTGATGTATTTTGAGTTGAACTAAGGTCCTTTTGTATGTTTGATGTCTTCTTCAGGTTTTGTTTGATACTAGACTGTGATCTAGGTTGTCCAATTATAGGATATATCATGTTCGATTTTCTGTAAATTTATAGGTTTATGGAGATGGGTTAATCATGTCTCCTATCGATAGCATCATGCCTCTGGCGAGGTATTATAGTTGTGGATCTTTGGTTATTATATTGTTTTTCGTGCTGAGCACGTTATTTTGTATTGATAAGTTAATGTTTTAATTTACATTGATGTTGTCGGCACAGAGCCCTTAAGTTTTGACTGATGTTATGGGCACAAAGCCTTTGAGTGTTGATTTTGATGTTGATGTGTTTTGAGTGGACCTGAGGTCCTTTTGTATATTTGATGTCTTCTTCAGGTTTCGTTTGATGCTGAACTGTGATCCAAGTTGTCCAGTTTTAGGATACATCATGCTTTTTTCTTTAAATTTGGAGGCTTATAGAGATGTGTTAAACCTGTCTCCTGCCGGTAGCATCCTTTCTCTGGAGGGGTGTTACACTTTTCAAGAATCATTTGAATATCCCTCCAATAATCTGAAACTAGAATCCTTATATCCTTCTATAACCATTCGAATATGCCACTGAATTTCAGACATAATCAGTGATAAGAACTACGAGTGAAGTTTTCGAGAACATATGCCTGAAGCTTTAAAAAAAGCTATAAGAAGTGTAGAACTAAAAAAATAAAGAAAGACGTATATGCTTAGAGTTAGTCGAGATGATAGATTGAGTAGAATTGTCATTGATAGTAAAGAAAATGCATTACATTGTAGCAGTGAAAAGAATATAACGAGGAGAAATAGACATAAGAATGCCAGTTAGGCTCAAGTAAGGTCTTCCCTCCTCCGAGAATCCTATAGAGTAGATTCAGTAACTTTCGAGATCCATGTGACAAGAAACCCACTTGGATTCGAAATCCAAGCAAACCCCAAGCAACGGACAGAACCCCAAGAACCGCGAATTTGATTTTGTAGGAACAAAAACCCTTCCAAAGCCACAAAGAAGACCCACAAAGAACTTGCCCTTGAGAACCTTTAAGATGAATCCTTGTAATGTTTTGCTAGCAATGGAGACCCCACTAAGTGTGCCAAACTTAGATAAGTCGATTCAAACTTGAAAAAGGGAATCCCTCCCTTACAATAATTCGGCCATAGCCAAAGCTTTAAGCTTTTGAGTTTACAATTTCATTGATTACCCTCAAATGAAGAAGAAAGTAAGCTTAAATAGTGTTACAAAAAGAAACCCTAAAGGCGTAAAGACAACAATGCCCCTAAAAACGAAATTACACAAATATCAAGTCTTTACGTCTTTAAAAGCCTAGGAAGCTTTATTCTAAACTGATTTGGGCCAAATGAAATGGCCTTGGGCCCTTTCCATCGAAGCCCACATGCATCTCTATTTGTTTGTTGCAGTTTGCCATAAAACTCTGAACTAATCCCGCCATTGCTTCTCTGAGTCTTTTGGTCCTCTGCCTCGTAATTGGACCTTCTGGTACTTGTAATGCGTCCTTTGTTTTGTTGTCGGCCTGGATCATATCATCCCCTCCCTCTTGAAAAGGATTCGACCTCGAATCTGTACTTGCATCAAAAAGAGTTAAGTCAGAAACATTAAATGTAGCAGACACATTACCTTGTAAATCCAGCTTGTATGCATTGTCATTAATCCGTTCCAAAACTTGAAATGGACCATCCCTCTCGGTTGTAGCTTAGATTTATGTTGTTCAGGAAATCTCTCATTGTGCATGTGTACCCAAACCCAATCTCCAGGCTGAAATACCACACGCTTTCTTCCCTTATTAACATGAGAAGCATATTGCTCATTTTTTCCGTTGTATTTGCTTTCTTGCTTTCTCATGTATGTGCTTCACCAAATCGGCTTTCCTTTTTCCATCTAGCCCCGCATGCTCATCAATAGGCAAAGGTAACAATTCTAATGGAGTTAGTGGCTGAAAACCATAAACAATTTCAAAAGGTGAAAATGATGTAGAAGAATGAATGCTACAATTATATGCAAACTCAATAAATGGCAAACAATCTTCCCAACTCTTCAAATTCTTGCCAACTATAGTGCGCAATAATTGAGATAAAGTCCTATTAACTACCTCTGTTTGTCCATCAGTCTGTGGATGACATGTGGTAGAATACAATAGTTTGGTGCCTAGTTTAGCCCACAATACCTTCCAAAAATGGCTAAGGAACTTAACATCTCTATCAGATACAATACTCCTAGGTATACCATGGAGTCGCACCATGTCTCTGAAAAATAAATCTGTAATGTTTGTAGCATCATCGGTTTTATGACATGCAATGAAATGAGCCATTTTACTAAACCTATCAACTACAACAAAGATTGAATCTCTACCCCTCTTTGTCCTAGGCAAACCTAACACAAAATCCATCGATATATCAACCCAAAGTTCACTAGGTACAGGCAAAGGAGTATACAAACCATGTGGCATTAATTTAGATTTAGCATGCTTACATGTTAGACACTTATCACAAAGACACTCAACATCACGTTTCATTTTAGGCCAATAAAAGTGCTCATGTAAAATAGCTAAAGTCTTAGTAATCCCAAAATGCCCCATCAAATCTCCCTCATGCGCTTCCTTCACAAGCAACTCACGCATACTACAAGAAGGAACACACAACCTGTTCGCTTTAAATAAGAATCCGTCATGAATGTAAAACTTTCCAAAAGATGACTTTGCACAAGTAGCAAAAATCTCACCAAAATCAGAATCACACTCATATAGTTCCTTAATCAAATCAAATCCCAACATTCGTGCGTGTATTGAAGTATGTAAAACATACCTGCGAGATAATGCATCAGCCACTATGTTTTCTTTACCTTGCTTTTAGCGTATAACATATGGAAATGACTTAACGAATTCCATCCATTTTGCGTGTCGCTTATTCAGCTTACCTTGACCCTTCAAGTGTTTTAATGATTCATGGTCGGTGTGGATCACGAACTCTTTAGGCCACAAGTAGTGCTGCCACGTCTCAAGTGCTCTCACAAGCGCATATAACTCTTTGTCATACGTGGGGTACCTCAAAGCTGCTCCATTCAGCTTCTCACTAAAATAGGCTATTGGCCGCTTTTCTTGCATGAGAACTGCTCCAATACCTAACCCTGATGCGTCGCACTCAATCTCAAATGTATTCTCGAAGTTGGGTAGTGCCAAAATGGGTGCACTGCATAACTTCGCTTTAAGGTCCTGGAATGCTCGCTCTTGCGCCTCGCCCCATTGAAAACCAACGGTTTCTTTACTACCTCGGTCAATGGCGCGGCAATGCTACTGAAGTCCTTGACAAATCTCCTATAGAAGCTCGCTAATCCATGAAAGCTTCGGACTTCTGTCATTGTAGTTGGTGTAGGCCATTCCTGAATTGCCTTTACCTTATCCACATCTACCTCAATGCCATCTGCACTCACAACAAAGCCAAGAAAAACAATTCTATCCATGCAAAATGTGCATTTTCAGATTTAGCATACAATTGTTCTTTTCGTAAAACATCAAATACATGCTTCAAATGCATCACATGCTCATCTACCGTTTTACTGTAAACTAAGATGTCATCAAAATAAACCACAACAAACTGACCTAAAAATGCACGCATAACATGATTCATCAATCTCATAAATGTGCTAGGTGCGTTTGAGAGACCAAATGGCATAACTAACCATTCATACAAGCCATACTTAGTCTTAAATGCAGTTTTCCACTCATCTCCCTCTCTCATGCGAATTTGATGGTATCCACTCTTTAAGTCAATCTTACTAAAAATTTTGGAACCATGCAATTCATCCAACATGTCATCTAGTCTAGGAATGAGGTGACGATACTTTACCGTAATATTATTGATAGCTTGACAATCAACACACATACGCCATGTCCCATCTTTCTTAGGAACTAGAAGTACTGGTACTGCACAAGGACTCATGCTTTCCCTTACATACCCCTTGTCCATCAATTCTCGTACTTCCTTTGTAGCTCTTTTGTCTGTTCGGGATTGCTCCTATAAGCCGGTCTGTTAGGAATGACTGCTCCAGGTATGAAGTCTATCTGGTGCTCAATACCTCTAATGGGTGGAAGCCCACTAGGTATGTCCTCTGTCAGTACGTCACTGTAATCCTGCAAAAGAGATGAAATAGACACAGGAAGCAAAGGGTCAGTGTTAGTAAAATAAATATGAGGCTCCTTATAGACTAACAATAGCATGAGCTTGCTAGCCTTGAACGCTTTCCTCACTTCACCCTCACACATGTAGAAATTCTTTTTAACTCTCCATTTTGTTTCCCCCTCACGTTCACTCTCACTCTCCTTGGAAACTCCCACAGACTTGGCTTTATTTTTCTCACCAGATACAACATTCTCACTAGTTTCAGCCAAGGTGGTGTTCCTTTTCGCTCTCTCTTTGTCACGTTCAAGTTGCAACTTAACCTGATCTTCATGGACTTGTGCAGGTGTAAGTGGGTATAATGTAATGGGTTTTCCCTTATGCTGGAAAGAGTATTTGTTCTTGAACCCATCATGAATAACCTTCTTATCAAACTGCCACGGCCTGCCCAAAAGAATATGTCCTGCATGCATCGGTATCACATCACATAGGACATCATCTGTGTATGGCCCAATGGTAAAGCTCAACAATACTTGCTTTGTCACACTTATTTCCCCACAATCATTTAACCACTGCAGCTTGTAAGGCTTCGGGTGTCTCAAGAAACTCAACCCCAATCGCTCAATCAAAGCTGTGCTAGCAACATTAGTACAACTACCCCCATCTATGATCATACTACATCCCTTGCCATTCACACGGCACCTAGTATGAAATATGTTCTCCCTCTGCTGCACACTCTCATCCTCTACAACATGTGCACTCAAAGTAGGCTTGACAACTAAGGATAAGTTATTCAGCGGGTATGCAGCTCCCTCATGGTCTCCTCCTCGACCTCACTATCGGTAGAGTACACATCTCCACTCTTTTTATCAATCACTAAGGTATGCCTATTGGGACATTGTGAAGTATAGTGTCCCATGCCCAAACATTTGAAACACTTTACATCCTTAGTTCTAGTAGCTGCACCCTCAGGTTTTGGTCTAGTTTGCTCGGTTCTGCAGCCTCTTTACCCTTGGCACTAGGGTCGGCCCTAGGCTTATTAAAGCCTCCACTGAACTCGTCTCTAGGCTTGTTTAAGCCTCCATCTCGCTTCTCATTCGGAACCCATTTTCCCTTCCATGCAGAAGTAGCCTGAGTACCAAATCTGGATGTTGACCGTTTCTTGAGTTGCCTTTCTACCTTGATAGCCATGTGAAGCATATCCTCCAAATCAACATAGTGATGCAACTCCACCATGTTTGCAATCTCTCTATTCAAGCCCCCTAGAAATCATGCCATAGTAGCTTCTGCATCCTCAACTACATTTTCCCTGATCATGGCAACTTCCATCTCAGTGTAATAGTCCTCAACACTCTTAGTCCCCTGATACAGATGTTGTAGTTTCTGATACAACTCCCTATAGTAATGGCTGGGTATAAATCTCTTTCTCATGAGACCTCTAAGTTCTGCCCATGTCTGAACCGGTCTCTCATAGTTTCTCCTCTGAGTAGAGACAAGCTGATCCCACCAAATCATAGCATAATCGGTAAACTCAATTGCTGCCAGACTGATCTTCTTCTCGTCTGAGTAGTGATGACAGTTGAAAATCAATTCTATTTTCTTTTCCCATTCTAAATAAGCTTCAGGATCATTCTTGCCTTGGAATGTTGGTATCTTGATCTTGATGCTACCTAGATCACCATCTACATCTCCTCGCCTACCATATCCTCTCCGATCATAATCCCCTCTTCTGGCATCAAATGCACCTCTATCATCAAATCGTCTATCCCTCCTATCATTCCTCCTATCAAACCTCCTATTAGGCCTCCTATCATGCCCATGCTGAAATCTCTCATCCACATCATCAAAACCATCAGAATAATCAAAACATTTTCACTCTTCTCTCATCATCTGGTGGTACATACTGTGGTGGTACACGGCGAGGTGCAGGTGGCACATGTGAGGTGGTGGTACATTCTGAGGTGGTGGTACTCGGGACCGCTACCAGTTTGAATACTCTCTACACTCTTGGACAATCTCTCCAAAGCAGTATTCATGTTCTCCATCATATCTGTAAATTTCCTATCCAAAGCCTCAAGCTTTTCATCAGTAGTTAGACCTGCCATCTCAACACTAAACAAACAGATTAGAATTACAAGAAAGTAAAGCAAATATGTAAATCCTCACAATCTCACGTGTTTACACTCGAATGATATCACTCCACTCGTGTTTGTACTCTATTGGCTTTTACCCGATACTATGCTCACAATCACTGCCTTTTACCACTCTTGAGTTCGTCCTCAATTCAAATGTGAATCACACTCAATCCAAGAATACAAACCAAATGTAGTCCTCAAGCCAGCATGAAACACAAAGGTCTAATAATATATATGGGACAGGTGGAAACAAAATGCGAACAGGAATAGCAACAACGAAGACTCAATCAATAATACTTAAACTAGAGTATTTGGAATAAAGAAGTGAACAATTAGCACAATGGAAAAAAAAATAAGCATGCAAATTCACGGTCGTATGCAATTTTGGGAGAAAATTTGGCACCTCTATGGAAATTTTGATAGAATACCCTCCACGGGCACCTAAATGACAATATGGAATAAACTAGATTCAACCAAAAAAATTTCACTTTTTAATTTTTTTTTCTTTGCTCAAGTGATCACTATCACTCAAGTCCTTTTTTTTATAACGTCAGATGCTAAATGTGGTTCTGATTTCAGAGGCTGGTTTTCAAAGCCTGATTTCAGAGTCTGATGAGGGTCTGAATTCAGGGTCTGAATTCGGAAGCTACTGGTCAGTGTCTGATTTCAGAGTCAAATAAGGGTCCGATTTCAGGGTCTGAATTCAGAGGCTAATTTTCAGAGGTTACTGGTCAGGGTCTGATTTCAGAGTCGAATAAGGGTCTGATTTCAGGGTCTGAATTCAGAGGCTAATTTTCAGAGGTTACTGGTCAGGGTCTGATTTCAGGTCGAATAAGGGTCTGATTTCAGGGTCTGATTTCAGAGGCTATTGGTCTGGGTCTGATTTCATAGGCTACTGGTCTGGGTCTGATTTCACACTTCACTAGGGTTTAGAAACAAAACACAAAGCCGCCAAGAACATGTTTATTTCTTAAACATATGCTAAAGAACAGAATGACTATGACAAACTGATAGGAAGAACAGAACAGAAACCCAGAATTGGAAAAGTGATAAAGATGAACTGATATGCAACTACGATGAACTGACATGAAGAACAGAACAAAAAGATTCAGAACTGGAAAATGATAAAAGATGAAATAATATGCAGAACAACAAAACCAGATCCAGAATATAACAAAACAAAAACAGAAACAAGATCCAACAATAACTGAAATGAAAATAACAAAGAACAAAATAAAAACAGAATCAAACAAAAGGAAAGATAGAAAAAATCAGACCTTGGAACCCTGAGCTCTGATACCAAATGACAAGAAACCCACTTGGATTCGAAATCCAAGCAACCCCAAGCAACGGACAGAACCCCAAGAACAGCGAATTTGATTTTGTAGGAACAAAAACCCTTCCAAGGCCACAAAGAAGACCCACAAAGAACTTGCCCTTGAGAACCTTTAAGATGAATCCTTGTAGTGTTTTGCTAGCAATGGAGACGCCACTAAGTGTGCCAAACTTAGATAAGTCGATTCAAACTTGAAAAGGGGAATCCCTCTCTTACAATAATTCGGCCATAGCCAAAGCTTTAAGCTTTTGAGTTTACAATTTCGTTGATTACCCTCAAATGAAAAAAAAAAAAAAGTAAGCTTAAATAGTGTTACAAAAAGAAACCCTAAAGGCGTAAAGACAACAATGCCCCTAAAAACGAAATTACACAAATATCAAGTCTTTAAGTCTTCAAAAGCCTAGAAAGCTTTATTCTAAACTGATTTGGGCCAAATGAAATGGCTTTGGGCCCTTTCCATCGAAGCCCACATGCATCTCTATTTGTTTGTTGCAGTCGGCCATAAAACTCTGAACTAATCCCGCCATTGCTTCTCTGAGTCTTTTGGTCCTTTGCCTCGTAATTGGACCTTCTGGTACTTGTAATGCGTCCTTTGTTTTGTTGTCGGCATGGATCATATCACCATATATGCATAGAAAGCTTTTGAAACGATAGAAGGTAGATAGAAAAGTAAAGAAGCAAGAAATCTGATCTAGTTGTGAAGATTCCTAATAAGTTTGAGATACCTAGGAGAACGTAATGTAACATCCCCGATCTGGTAGATGCTACTAGCAGGGAATAGGCCGTACTATTCCCCTGAGCCTCTGTCTTTCTAACTATAAACTACAATGTTACCCTTTTTTCTCAATCAAAATCTTAAGTATGAACCAATGCCCAAACTTGACAACATAAAAAAAAAAAAAACAAACTCAATATTAACTACTATATATTCACATTAACACTTGCGTTTACAATGACTGTCCCAACCAAAGACTAATACATGACTTTTGCTTAACACTGACATACAAAGATTGTTCTGATTTGATGCGAGCTTTCAGACCGATAGGGATGACAGCAGATCGCAAACAGGATATCTGTTTACTTTGAATGGCGAAGCTGTCAGTTGGAAAAGCTCAAAGCAGTCAACTACAACGGAATCCACCATTGAAGCCGAGTATATTAAAGCATCTGAGGCAGCTAAAGAAGTAGTCTGGATAAAGAAGTTCATCACGGAGCTGGAATTTCATCCCGCGATAAAGAATGGCGTCACGATGTATTGTGACAACACGGGCGCCATTGCTCAATGAAAGGAACCAAGGTCCCACCAGAAATCCAAGCATGTACTCAGGCGATTTCATCTCATCAGGGAGATTGTTGAGAGAAAAGAAGTTATTATAGAGAAATACCCACAGAAGATAATCTTACAGATTCTCTGACTAAATGGCTGACTCAACAAAAGCAAGATAGGCACACCCGAGAGTATGGTGTCCAGATTCATACTAGTTGGCTATAGTGCAAGTGGAAGATTGTTAGGATGCCATATACCCAACTTGTGGATGGGCTATATGTACATGTATTTGTAATATTTTCATTAATTAATAAAATGGCAATCTTTATTATACATATCTCACATAACTTATATGAATCATCAAACACTGTAATAAAGCCCTTTGAGTAATAAGATGATGGCTTCCATGACTTATGAGAATCATTACTCTTAAACGTTCCTAGTCATAGTTTTGTGAATAATCTGGGCATTCACAAAGCGGAGAGACTAGCATGATGATATGATCCGCCCTTAAGTGGGTTGCCAATCTCATAGGCTACTAGCGGAGATCCGTCCGCTTGGTGTATCACATGGATACATGAGTTGCTCGTGTCCATCGAACTGACCGCCGAAAGTTTTCACATGGAGTGTTTATCCCATGTGTCTGTGAGAACTTTCATGTATCGATTGTATGACTAGTCCTTAGACTTGAGGTCTTTACAATCTTATGTGTAGATCAAATAACTTTGACATTCTCCTTCCCCGGTTCAAAAGATCCGGTCATAAGGGTATGATTGGGTCATTTGTTGAAACACATGAAGTTTGTAAAGATACAACAGAGAATCGCCACTCTCTCGGATAATATTTTCTTATAAGAGTAGTATTCCAGTTCGCGGGTTGATATGTGTGATCAGTGCTTGAGACTGTGGCCACAACGGAAGAATCATGTGAGATTCTTGGGTTAGCACGATTCATGACACTATCAACATCATACCTTTAACTATATTGGTAGACACTTTCCATACCCTAGGTCAAACAATGGGGATACAGTGAGGCGAGGGACTGTATCATATGTAAATCGCATACAAAATGGGTATATATATCTTTCCTTCTCATTTGGGGGCATTGGCATGTTGCTAGATGTCAACCTTGGTCATTGAAATCGAACGACCATTTGATCGGAGGATAATTTATGTTCGATTAAATTATCACGATTCATTTCATGATTCATTTCACGGGTTGATATGTGGGGAACCCAAAAGGTCACACACAACAAAGTCGAAATCAATGGTTAACAGTGCACAATACAAATTTAACAACATATATGATTGTTATAGGAATTGTTCATAAATGGTTCAATGTGTTTAATTATTGAACAGATCATTTATGAGGTTCCATAGTGGCTTAGGGATTGGTGAATGACGATAGGGGCACTTTGGGAATTGGAATAAATAAATAAATAAATAAAAACATGAATAGTAATGTGAATAGTAAATTTTTTTTTTATTTGTTATTTGTTTTGAATTCCAATTCAGCCCAAACTCTTATTAGGGTTTTATAATCTCATTAAACCACTAAATTAAGATCCAATGGCTAAGATTAAATTAGCTTTTATCCCACATCAGATTCTTAATTTTTTTTTTTTGTCTTTGGAGCACCTATATAAACCCAAAGAATTCTTTACAAATTTTTGCACCAAACCTTTCATATCTTGGGTTTATATAAGTGAGCAACTCTAAAGTTTAAGAGTAAGCCACTGATTTTGAGGATCCTTAAGTCTAATTGACTAGAGGAACCTCAAGTTAAGAGTTTTGAGGTATTTACCTAGGCTAGCACCAAGGGCAAAATACCCGTGCACTCAAGGCGTAGTCTTGCCGTTGAGTTTTGGCTTTGGTGTGTGCACCTTTGGAGGCCACACACTTGGATGGCTGTTTGGAACGTGGAAGAGCTTGCTGAGTTCGAGAAAAGCTTGTAGATTGGAGGGAGGACTGGAGGAGTCTTCGGTTCAAGTAAGTTTTTTTCTTTCTTTATTTTAATTAGAGTTCTTATGATAGTTAGCATGTTTAGGTTTATGTTCTTTGCATGTTTTTATGAGTTTTTATGCTTATAATATATAGTAACATGCCTAGGCTTGTAGAATAACCAAAAAAAATGGTTCTTGGGCAAAGGGATAGCGGCATCATAATTTTAATTTTCCGCTGCGCACTCGCGGCCGCTTCCCAACACTTTGCAGCTTGCAAACCTTTTGCTTTTGACCTTAGGCTATGAACCCCTCTAGTTTTACCACATAGATTTACTCATCAAGATTGTCATTCAAGAATGCAATCTTTCGTCCATTTTCGGTGGTTAACCTTGAAGAATGCAATCTTGACGTCCATTTTCGGTAGTTTCTCATATTTCTGGGTTATGGACTTGTGTGGTTTCGGTGGTTTATGGAGAGTGTGACTATGAGAAGCGTCGGGAGCTTTGGGTTGACTTGATTTCTAGTGGTAGTGTTTTTGATGATTCTCCGTGGCTTGTTTTGGGAGACTTCAATGCTATTCGCTCTCCAATTGAGCATTATGGTGGTTCTGTGGCATGGCCGACTTGGAAAGATGATTTGGGCTGCTGTTTGGGTCAGGCTGGTTTGGATGATCTTCAGTTCTCTGGTTGTCAGTTTACTTGGTATAATAAGCAGATTCAGTCTCTTATTTGGCGTAAGTTGGACCGTGTTCTCACTAATTCGTTTTGGGAGTGTCTCTTCCCGGGTTCTGCTGCCCGTTTTCTTCCCCCTCGGATTTCGGATCATTCTCCTATGGTGGTTAAACTTGCCGAGCTCCCAAAGAGGAAAATTCCCTTCAAATTCTTTGACTTTTGGGCTGATCATCCCGATTTTCTTTCAGTTGTGGCCAGGGCTTGGGACATTAGTGTTCATGGTACTCCGATGTTCCGATGTCCCACACAAGTCCACTAGCCTAACCTTGAAGGTCTATACCTTCCCATCTGCTCCCATATTTCTCTTGTGGATCCACTTATAACCTATGGGTTTTACCCCATCAGGTTGGTCTACAAGTTCCCATACTGAATTGGAGTAGATAGACTCAATCTCGAGGTTCATGGCTTTAAGTCATTCCTATTTATCAGAATCATCTATTGCACTATGATAAGTCAATGGATCATCTACACCTTCGCTGAAAGCGACAACTTGTTCCTCTCTAACTCCTAGATAGTGATCGAGTTGTCGTACAACCCTCCCATTGTGTCTAGGTGGCAGATCATTTTGAGAAACTTGTATCTGACGCTCAGATATCGAATGTGTTATGTGTTTGTCAACTGTTGTTGATGATGGTGCACTGGTCGAACCAGCAAGTAACTCCTTGAGTAATAACTTACTTTGAGGTTTGAACTCCCAGAATATAGTCCTTATCTGGAGACGTAGTGTTTGTCGACATAAATAATTTGTTATCTTCATGACTGTAAAAGAATCCATCTATAGTCTCTTTAAGATAGCCTATAATTATGCGCAATTATGAACGTGGCTCCAATTTAGTAGTCTTATTCTTCAGCACATGTGCTTGACACACCATATGTGGAAATATCGTAAACTAGCTTTACGACCACTCTATAACTCGAAGGGAGTCTTAAGAACATACTTAGATGGAACTAGAATTAGGGTATACATTGTAGTTTACAACGCATACCCCCAGAACGAACTAGGTACTGAACTATAACTAAACATATATTTTATCATGTCTAGTAGGGTCCGATTTCTCCTCTCTGCAATACCATTTTGATGTGGTTTTCAAGGTGCTGTGAGCTGGGATACAATCCCATGCTCAACTAAGAATTCCTTTAAATCTATATCAAGGTATTATCCTCCACGATCCAATCGTAGAGTTCCGAATGTTTTACCTAATTGGTTTTCAACGTCTACACGATACTCTTTGAACTTTTCAAAAGTATCTGACTTGTACTGCATTAGGTAAACATACCCATATCTAGAATAATCGTCAATAAATGTGACGAATTATCCATAACCACCTCGGGCTCTTACATTCATCGGTTCGCAAATGTCTGAATGTATTAGCTTAAGTGGTTGATTGGCTCTTATACCTTTTCCAGTAAAAAGTCTCTTGGTCATCTTTCCTTTTGTCAGTTCTCTGGTGCCTCTTTATATCATCTTCTGGTTCGTCTGTCCTTTGCAGCGTCAGTTTACCATATATGGAGGGAGAGGAATGCTCGCACTCATGATATGCCTCTTAGGCCAGTTTCTGTTCTTCTATATGATATTGTTTTTGATGTTCGGAATCGTATTAGTTCTTTACGTAAGGTGACTCCATCTTATGACAATAAATGGCTTCACCTTTCGTGGCACTTGCCCGATGACATCTTTAGTTGATCTATTGTAGCCGTTTGGCTTTCTTCTAGGAGGGCTTGTCCTCTCTAGATCCTGGGGGATGCCCCTTTGCTCTTGTATAGTTTTCTTTTGGTTATAATACTTACCTTATCCAAAAAAAATGATAAGCAGAATGGTAAAATTATGAGCTTTAACTGGTTTAAAGCCACATTCTTTATCGACCTATCAATCCGTTCAAGGCTAATATGACCAAGTCTAAGATGCCACAGATATGTGTCATCGTGAGAAATCTTTTGCCATTTTATTTTAGGTTTTTCAACCTTAAACATTTAAGTGTTGAGCAATGAATATAGTGTTAGCAGTCTTAACATATATAAATTATTTTCTGAGTTTCATGTGAATATGGTTAATCCATTTCTACCAACAATAATCAAATTACTATTAAAAAGACATTGAAAAACCATTATCCAAAAGTTTGGAAATAGAAATCAAATTCCTGCGGAAAGTAGTTTAAATAACACATTGTCCAAATTTAAATAACTTTAATTTGAAAAACATAGACTAGAAACTCCCACTGCTCTTGCAGTAATAGAATCCCAAGTAAGGTCCCTCAATGAATCAAGCAGCTGCAAAGAAGATCAAACATGGTTAGTGGCTCAAGAATCAATAATTCATGCGGACTTATCATCCTCCACTAATAGAGATTCGATAAATAGTAAATCCTATTTACCTATAGCCTTATTCTCTTTCAGCTCACCAAGGTATTTATGATAGTTCCTTTTCCAATCCGCGTCCTTGTTACAGTGGAAAAAATTTCCCTTGGGCTTGGCTTCCTTGGAGCCTTTCTTGTTCTTCTTCTTCATAGGCTTAGCCTTAGCATTTTTTTTTTGGATAAAGTAAGTATATAAACCAAAAAGGAACAAAAGAAAATGGGCATACCCCAGACAACTAGAGAGGACAGACCCTACTAACAGAAGAGCCAAAAGGCTACAAACAACACAAGACCATCAAAAGATGTCATCGGGCAAGTTCCAGGAGAGGTGAAGCCATTTATTATCATAAGATGGTTCCACCCTTAGCCTTCCTAGTGTCGTTTTCGTGTTCCTGGTAGATTTAGAAGATTTTGCAACATTTACCTCTCCACTAGGCTTATGAGGATCCAATAGCGTGGACTCGTAATGGGTGAGCTCATTCAACAGCTAGGTCAAAGTAAAAGACAACTTGTTCATAACATAGTTGCTTTTAAACTACAAGAAACTCTTCGGAAGAGTTTCCATAATCATGGTCACACTTCGCTCATCAATAATAGCTCCATAGGTTTCAGCCATATTGAGGTTGGTCATCATCCTTAAGACATGCTCTCAGACCGATGTCTATTCCTTCATCCTAGCGGTCATCGCTGAGACCATGGCCTTATGATGCTGACGCTCTGAAGGCTGCCCGAACATGCCCTGTAATGACTCCATCATCTGAGATGCTGTAGCCATAGGCTCATGCTTTGCAACACAAACCTCAGACATCCATGCTAGCAAGTAACATTGAGCTTTATCATTAGCCGTGATCCATTTCTGGTAGGCATCGCACACAGCTTTGCCAGAGTTTCTGGCCGGTTCGGGAGGACATTCCTCTGTCATGACAAACTTTAGCTCTTCACATACCAGAATGACGTTTATGTTACTTTTCCAAATCACATAATTTGCTCCCCTTAATTTATCGTTAGAGAGAATGGCAATTATTGGAGAAACCATGGCTGAAATAAAATATACATGCATTTAATATTCATTAATCGCATATTAAAATTATCAAATATTTATCCATAAAATTAAACATGATGCATGAACCATGAATAATAAATTAGAAAGAAATACTATGCCTCAGAAATATATCATCCCACAAATAAGTGTTGTCGTAGGGTATGTCAAGTATTTGCATGATAGATCCAGACAATCTCAATTGATTAATATATACAAGAAAAACTCTTATTCCTATATTAACCAAACACCATTTAATTAGATCAAGGAATTTCAGTTAACATTTAATCATTCCTTTGTGAGTGTGAACCGTTGGTTCAGAACCCTTGGACTTAACCAGTGAAGTGTCGTCGTAGGGTAGGTCAGTTCACCAGATACATCTAGAGTCTCTATCCTCTCGGAATCCAAATTTGATATTGACCCAAAATGGACACCATCCGTAGGGGGACAAAAACAAAGCCATCTCGAGATACCTTTTGAATCTCACGTTTTCGGACCAACAATGGAGATCGCATGATATATTGTTGTATAACTCTCTCCCACTCACTTTTTTAAAATTAAGGTTTCTATTTTAAAATATCTAATATTTTAATTTACTAGTGTTAATAAATTTATGGCGGATAAAACCTAACTCTCATATACATTAGTGCACTATTAGTGACCTTACCAATTTTAACTCACTAATATCCATTAGTCTCCACTAATTATTTTACTCAATTAAACTAATTTAATGAAGCTGGTTTTAGTGACCTAATTTATTTTAACTCTTAAAATATTGGTTCACTAATAAGTTTAAACTTTAAAATTCTAAAGTGGACAAAATTTTAATTAAACACTTAATTAATCTAGGCGCGTTATAAATTCCAATTGTACGTGGAGTTGTGTCCCGAGTACAGACCACATTACCTTCAATTCGGAATCAGCTATGGAATTTAAGTCCGGATTTTCATCTTATATACCAATGGAATTCATGATACACTTATTGATGCCATTATTTTATAATTTCCAATTTTAAACTATTAAACCAATTAATCTAATTAATTCGTTTTTCATGCATATATGACGCGGAACTCACTTGGAGGATTTGGCCAAGCAAACCCCTCGCAACGAATAGAACCCCAAGAACCGTGAATTTGATTTTGTAGGAGCAAAACCCTTCCAAAGCCACAAATAAGACCAACAAAGAACTTGTCTTTGAGAACCCTTCAGATGATTCATTGTATTGTTCTGCTAGCGCAGAGACTCCACTAAGGTTGCCACGCCTTAGATAAGTCGAAGCTGAAATAAATGGGAATCCCTCCCTTAAGCTTGAATTTTGGTCATAGCCATTTATTGAGAAGAAAATTCGAAATTGTATCATTCCTTTCATTAAGAAGATAAGTTACAATATATAGTACAATGACAGAAACCCTAATGGGTGTAAAATGACCAAAACACCCTTATTAACTAACTAATGGCTACTTCAGACTGTTGAGTGGATGTGTCAGTTTTCTGACGCCTCTTTACGCCATCTTCTTGTTCGGCTGTCTTTTGCCGCGTCAGTTTACCATTTATGGAGGGAGAGGAATGCCCGCACTCATGATACGCCTCTTCGGCCTGTTTCTGTCCTGCTTAGTGATATTGTTTATTATGTTCAGAATCGTGCTGGCTTTTTACGGAAGGTGAATCCATCTTATGACAATAAATGGCTTCACCTATCCTGGCACTTGCCCGATGACATTTTATGTTGATCTTCTTTTGCTTGTAGTCTTTCGGCTTTTCTTCTAGGAGGGCATGTCCTCTCTAGTAGTCTGGGGTATGGCCTTTTGCTCTTATATAGTTTTCTTTTGGTTATACACTTACTTTATCCAAAAAAAAAACTTTCCATAAAAATCAAAAGTAATAAAAAAATTAATCAAAAACTTTGCCAAAAAAGCCAATAAAGGAAAAAACAACAAAATCACAAAAAAAATCCAACAAAGGTGGCAAGGTTTTCAAAGCCATGACCAAATTATCTCATTGACACAAAAATCCCCAAAATTTATGGCTTTCATGTATATAGACTCAATGATGTGTTTTGAAGCCCAAAAAGTATTGTCTCGGCCGAATGTTTAGTGTTGGACTTAATTCGGCTTGATTCGTCAAAAGGTATTTGACTTTCAAATTACTTGAGCGTTAATCTTGTATGACTTGGGTCAAGTGGAATAGCTTTGGACCCACTTCATAGAAGCCCTCATGTGACACTAATATGCCCTGGAGTTTTCTGTCACACTCGACCATGTCATTTTGTGCTAGCCCCCGCCATTGCATCTCTAATCTTCTTAGCTCTCTTGCATGTGATTGTCCATGTTGGCACTTGTAAAGGCTCTACTATATTGCTGGTTGTGGCATCTAATGTTCCTTGAGTGATTGGATTCATGTCAATGTAATATTCCATTTAACCAATTTAAATTACATAAAATCACATTTTATATCAAGAATATTCATGCATCCAAAACATGTTATGACATGTGAAAATACAAGAGTAGGCATGACCGGTGCGTAATCACACGCGTATAACGCAAGCGCACGTATCGTTCAAGTAGTATAAAAAGTATCGATCCCACGAAGACTTAATACCTAATCTATTAATTTTATGAGGTCAAATGTTTACTAGTATCTAACAGGTTGATTGATTGATTTGAAAATGGTGATGATTTTAAACTTAAAAACAAGTAATAAAATTACTCAAAATTAAATTAAATAAAATTCAATATTAAGAAACTATCCAGGGTTGTGAATCTTTCCAATATCTTTTAAAAGATGAAGTGGTTATTTCATGTTTATGTAATATATCGGTTTACTAACCTGGAACACGAAATTATGCAAAAGCCTTTGTCGATGGTCAGATGCAAATACCCAGTATAAGCCAATTGAACCATATGTCTATGTCAACCAAATTACCTGGATTCATTAAGATTAAGTTCCAATTATGGTTACCCCCGCCCGACAGGTATATGTCTATCCTGTAAGGAAATCTATTAAAGGGTTATATATCCTCAAGGAAGATCGTGGGCTATTAAGTCTAAGGCTGAAATCTAAAATTCCTTTGTCAAGTTTATTTTAGATTTACCAGACCAATCTTATTAGTGGCCAGTTAACAAGACGCATTAAGCTTAAGACTTAATAAGTCAACCTTTAAATTACCCAAACTATAAAATAACCTCTTATAAACCGGTGATATTGGAATTCATCACAACCCCAGATAACTAACTTAGTTACGACACATAACTAGGGCTAGTAAAAATTTAAAAATAAAAGACATAAAGTAAAATGCTGAAAAGTAAATGCGGTAAAGTAAATGCTTAAAAGTAAAATTACAATAAAATAAAATGCTAGGGTTAAAGGATCTACTTTTACCACTATTATTTTAGATATCTCCCTTAATATAATATATTAACTTGTGATAACATTACCAACCAGCCATATAGGCGGTAACCTGATTAAGTCAAATTAAGTCCGACCTGCCATAAAGGCGGTATCAATATTTGTCCATAAACCAGCCATATAGGCGGTAAATTACCAGCCGACCAACCAGGCGGTATCCTTGCTTAGTCAAATTAAAACCAGTTTATAATTGATTACCAACCGACCAATATAGTGATATCCTTATTAAGTCAAATTTTAAGTAGTGAATATATTATAATTAAGGGAGATTAATCTAAATAGCAGTAATAAAAGATTTACCTTTCACCCTAGCAGGGGGAAGTTACCTCCTTATGTTGAATAGTAAAAATTGAAAAAGTAAAGAAAGTAAATTATTATTACATAAAGTAATTAAAATTAATTACAAAACTGAAATTAAAATAAATTAGATATAAAACTCCTTATTTACACCAGAGAATTCAGAGAGGAAGGTACATCTAAAACTGAAATTTCGAGCTGAATTTATAGGCGTCGATAGGCTCTCCGCGTCGCGACGCGCAAGGATCACTCGTCGCAACGCGACACGTGTCACGCTCTGATTGGTTCCGCCGAGATTCTTATCCGATGACGTGGCATTTTGGATGATTAATTCAATAATTGAGCTGACGTGGCAATGACGTGGCGACACATGGCGATAGCAATTATCGACACCGTAGGATTGTGACACGTGGCGCGCTATGATTGGCTGACAATGACGTGGCGAAGTTGACTCGATCTTCTGCTCACATGGTGATGACGTGGCTGACATGTGGCGATGGCGATTGTCGGCACCATAGGATGATGATACATGGCACGGCGCACGTTAGCAGATGGGCTGTGATGTTGACACGTGGCACGATGCACGTTAGCAAAGTCAAACTTTTCAAATTGACAAGAAACACACTTGGATTCGAAATCCAAGCAAACCCCAAGCAACGGACAGAACCCCAAGAACCACGAATTTGATTTTGTAAGAACAAAAACCCTTCCAAGGCCACAAAGAAGACCCAAAAAGAACTTGCCCCTGAGAACCTTTAAGATGATTCCTTGTAGTGTTTTGCTAGCAATGGAGACGCCACTGAGCTTGCTAAACTTAGATAAGTCGATTTTAAATTTATAAGGGGAATCCCTCCCTTACAAGAATTCGGCCATAGCTAAAGCTTTAAGCTTTTGTATTTACAAATTTCATTGATTCCTTAAAATGAAAAAGAAAGAAAGCTTAAATAGTGTTACAATGAGAAACCCTAAAGGCATAAAGACAACAATCCCCTAAAGGCTAAATTACAAAAATACCAAAGTCTTCAAGTCTTCAAAGGCCTTTGAAGCTTATTTGGGCCAAGTGAAGTGGCTTTGGGCCCTCTCTATTGAAGCCCACATGCGTTTCTATTTGTTTGTTGCAATCGGCCATAAAACTTTGAACTAATTCCGCCATTGCTTCTCTGAGTCTTTTGGTCATCTACCTCGTAATTGGCCCTTCTGGTACTTGTAATGGGTCTTTTTCTTTGTTGTCGGCCTGGATCATGTCATCCCCTCCCTCTTGAAAATGATTTGACCTCGAATTTGTACCTGCATCAAAAAGAGTTAAGTCAGAAACATTAAATGTAGCAGACACATTATACTTACCTTATAAATCCAGCTTGTATGCATTGTCATTAATCCGTTCCAAGACTTGGAATGGACCATCCCCTCTCGGTTGTAGCTAAGATTTACGTTGTTCAGGAAATCTCTCCTTGCGCATGTGTACCCAAACCCAATCTACGGGCTGAAATACCACATGCTTTCTTCCCTTATTAGCATGAGAAGCATATTGCTCATTCTTTCGTTGTATTTGCTCTCTTGTTTTCTCATGTATATGCTTCACCAAATCAGCTTTCTTTTTTCCATCTAGCCCCGCATGCTCATCAACAGGCAAAAGTAACAAATCTAATGGAGTTAGTGGCTAAAAACCATAAACAATTTCAAATGGTGAGTAAGATGTAAAGAATACTACGATTATATGCAAATTCAACAAAAGGAAAACAATCCTCCCAGGTTTTTAAGTTCTTATTGATAATAGTACGCAATAACTGAGCCAAAGTCCTATTAACAACCTCGGTCTGGCCATCAGTTTGGGGGTGGCAAGTAGTAGAATATAAAAGTTTAGTTCCCAACTTACCCTATAAAACTTTCCAAAAGTGACTAAGGAATTTGACATCACGATCTGAAACTATACTCTATGGAATCCCATGGAGTCGTACTACTTCTCTAAAGAACAAGTCAGCAATGTTAGTGGCATCATCAGTTTTATGACATGCTATAAAGTGTGCCATCTTACTGAACCTATCAACCACTACAAAGATGGAATCTCTACCCTTCTTAGTCCTAGGTAAACCCAAGATAAAGTCCTAGGCTCTCAGCATAGATAGTACTAAAGTCAATATCACTAGCATAAAGTTCTTTAATAAAATCAAGCCCAAGCATTCTTGCACTCAATGAAGTAAGTAAGGCATACCTTCGCGATAGTGCATCGGCGATAATGTTTTCCTTACCTTGTTTGTAGCGGATTACATATGGAAATGTCTCAACAAATTCTAACCATTTTGCGTGTCGTTTGTTCAGCTTACTTTGGCACTTCAGATGCTTCAAGGATTCATTATCTGTATGGATCACAAACTCTCGAGGCCACAAATAATGCTGCCAAGTCTCAATGGCTCTTACTAGCGCATACAACTCCTTGTCATATGTGGGGTACCTCAAAACTGCTCCATTCAGCTTCTCACTAAAGTAAGCTATTGGTCGCTTTTCTTACATAAGAACCGCTCCAACGCCTATCCCAGATGCGTCACACTCAATCTCAAATGTCTTCTCAAAGTTGGGTAGTGCCAAGACTGGTGCATTGCACAACTTCATTTTCAGATCCTGGAATGCACGCTCTTACTCTTCACCCTATTTGAAACCAACTGTTTTCTTCACTACTTCAGTCAGTGGTGTTGCAATACTACTGAAGTGACGCGGAACTCACTTGGAGGATTAGGCCAAGCAAACCCCTCGCAACGGACAGAACCCCAATAACCGCGAATTTGATTTTGTAGGAACAAAACCCTTCCAAGGCCACAAAGAACTTGTCTTTGAGAACCCTTAAGATGATTCCTTGAAGTGTTCTGCTAGCACGGAGACGCCACTAAGGTTGTCACGCCTTAGATAAGTCGATTGCATGAGATAAGGGGAATCTCTCCCTTAAGCAATTTAGGCAATAGCCAAGACTTCAAAATGAAGATGAAATTCGAAATTTGGTGATTAACTTCTCATTAAGATGAAATGAGTTTAAATAGTACAATGAAAGAAACCCTAATGGGTGCAAAATGACCAAAACACCCTAAGTTGCCAACTAATGGCTATTAAAAGACCATGCCCTTAATAGATATTTAATAACAAACACAAAGTCAAAAGAAACAAAGACTTAATCAATAACAAACAAAGACTTAATAAATAACTTTGCCAAAAAAGTCTAAAGTAAAAACACAAAATCATAAAAGTCAACAAATGTGGAAAACTTTTCCAAATTTGTCTAAAGTTGTTTCCTTGCACCAAAAGTCCTCCAAATTCGTGGCTTCCATGTATAAAGGCATAATTATGTGTCATAAAGTCCAATAAGTCTGTCTTGGCCGAATATTTAGTGTCGGGCTTGAATCAGCTTGATCCGTTAAAAATATACTCGGCTTCAAGATTGCTGGTGCGTTACTCTGGTATGACTTGGGTCAAGTGAAATAGCTTTGGACCCACTCCATTGAAGCCCTCATGTGATGCCAATATGCCCCGGAGTTGTCTGTCACACTCGACCATGGCATTCTGCACTAGCCCCGCCATTGCATCTCTGATCTTCTTAGCTCTTTGGCGTGTGATTGGACCTGTTGGCAATTGCAAAGGATCTAATGTTCCTTGAGTTGTTGGATTCATGTCATTCCCTCCCTCTTGAAAAGGATTCGACCTCGAATCTGTATCTGTATCAAAAAGAGTTAAGTCAGAAACATTAAATGTCGCAGACACATTATGCTCACCTTGTAAATCCAGCTTGTATGCATTATCATTAATCCGTTCCAAGACTTGAAATGGACCATCCCCTCTCGGTTGTAGCTTGGATTTACGCTGTTCAGGAAATCTTTCCTTTCGCATGTGTACCCAAACCCAATCTCCAGGTTGAAATACCACACGTTTTCTTCCCTTATTGGCAAGAGAATCATATTGTTCATTCTTTCGTTGTATATGCTCTCATGCTTTCTCATGCATGTGTTTCAACAAATCAGCTTTCTTTTTTCCATCTAACCCTGCATGCTCATCAACAGGCAATGGTAACAAATCTAATGGAGTTAGTGGTTGAAAACCATAAACAATTTCAAATGGTGAATAAGATGTGGAAGAATGAATGCTACGATTATATGCAAATTCAACAAAAGGCAAACAATGTCATAAGATGGTTTCACCTTCCGTAAAAAGCTAGCACGATTCCGAACATCAAAAACAATGTCACTAAGAAGAACAGAAACATGCCGAAGAGGCATATCATGAGTGCGAGCATTCGTCTCCCTCCAAATATGGTAGACTGATGCTGCAAAGGACAAACGAACAAGAAAATGACGTAAAGAGGCATCAGTAAACTGACACAACCACTCAACAGTCTGAGGCCAATCCCGGCATCTCCAAACTAACCCACACATAGCCAGCACAGACGACCAGACCCTCGAAGAGAAGAAGCACTGGAAGAAAAGATGATCAATGTCCTCACTTGAACAACCACAGAGAATACAACGCGAGCAAGCAGAGATACCAAACCTCATCAAACTATCCTGAGTACAAAGGTCTCCCTGAATAGACATCCAAAGTAAAAAGGAATGGTGGGGAATAGCCTTCCGGAACCAAACAACTCGAAACCAATGCAGCAAGGTTCCCCTTGTCCGCATGGCATTCCAAGCACTATCCACAGAAAATCACCCACTCCTATCATCCTCCCAAACATCTCATCCTCCCTCATACTAGAAGGAGACAGAAGATGGGACTGAAACAAATCAACAAGGGCAGCAGACCTAGAAGGGGGCCAACGTCAAGAAGAATCAGAGATAATGGAAGCAACTGTAGCCCTCATATCCAAGCCAGAGTCATAAATCACTCTCTCACCCAACGTATCCACAATCAGACCCATAGGATGCAAAAAATCAAACCACAATAAAGTCTTCTCACCATTCCCAATCCTAACTCTCATCCGCTGCCGGGACCAAGAACGAAGCTCCAAAATCTTACGCCAACTCCAAAAACAATCTGTAGGCAAGGCACCTCCCAAAAACTTCTCCCCCTCAACAAATAAGACTGAACCCAATTCGACCAAGAAGAAACCTGGCCAGAACAAAGGAACCAAATGTGCTTAACAATAGCCGCTCTATTCCAAGTATCCAAACTCTTAATCCCCAGCCCTCCTCCTTTAGAGGTAAAAAACTCTACTCCAAGCCACTCTCGCCCCAGAAGAGGTGAGCGCGCTACCCTTCCAAAGGAAAGACAGCAGAATCGTCTCCACCTTCATAATAACAGACTTGGGAAGAATAAATAAGGAAGACCAATAAACTTGAATGGAAAACAAAACAGACTTAATGAGCTGAAGCCGTCCCGCATAAGAGAGAAACTTACTACTCCAACTCTTAGCACGCATGACAATACGATCCACAAGAGAAGCACAATCTGAGGCCTGGAGTTTAGTAGAAATCAAAGGGACTCCCAAGTACCGCACTGGAAGAATCCCAACTTGGAACCCCAAAACATGACGCAGTTGGCCCTGAAGGGTAGAAGAGATACCAGAGGAGAAGAAAAGACTTTTAGCTGGATTCGAGATTAAACCTGATAAACCACTGAACTGCTCGAGACAATCCTTGATCAAGGAAACCGAGGAAGCATCCGCTTTACAAAAAATCATAAGGTCATCCGCAAAGCAAAGATGAGTAAGACGGTCCTTAGAACACCGCCAGTGGAATATAAAACCTTGATTAAGAGCCATATTATGAAGAAGACCTGACAGAACTTCCATAGCCAAAACAAAGAGATAAGGAGACATAGGATCACCTTGTCGCAACCAACAACCCCCAGAGAAAAAACCATGCAACTCTCCATTAATAGACACAAAAAACCTAGTAGAAGTCATACACTCCTAAATCCAACCCACCATCCTCTCTGGCATACCAACAGTCCGAAAAAACCTCAACCAAAAATCCCAATGAAAAGAGTCATAAGCTTTCATCAAGTCAATTTTAGGCCAATAAAAATGTTCACTCAATACCCCTAAGGTCTTAGAAATGCCAAAGTGCCTCATTAAACCTCCCCCATGCGCTTCTCTAACTACCAACTCACGCATACTACAAACAGGAATGCATAATCTATTCTCCCTAAACAGAAACCCGTCATGTTGATAGAATTGATTAAAGGTAGACTTTTCACATGCAGCATAGATGGTACTAAAGTCATTATCATTTGCATAAAGTTCTTTAATAAATTCAAACCCAAGCATTCTTGCACTCAATGAAGTAAGTAAAGCATACCTTCGCGATAGTGCATCAGCGACAATGTTTTCCTTACCTTGTTTGTAGCGAATTACGTATGGAAATGTCTCAATGAACTCCAACCACTTTGCGTGTCGTTTGTTCAACTTACAATGGCCCTTCAAGTGCTTCAATGATTCATGATCAGTATGGATCACAAATTCTCGAGGCCACATATAATGCTGCCAAGTCTCAAGGGCTCTCACTAGCGCATACAACTCCTTATCATATGTGGGGTACTTCAAAACTGCTCCATTCAGCTTCTTACTAAAGTAAGCTATTGGTCGCTTTTCTTGCATAAGAACAACTCCAATGCCTATTCCAGATGCATCACACTCAATCTCAAATGTCTTTTCAAAATTGGGTAGCGCCAAAACTGGTGCACTACATAACTTCATTTTAAGATCCTGGAATGCACGCTCATGCTCTTCTCCCCATTTGAAACCAACATTTTTCTTCACAACTTCAGTCAGTGGTGCAGCAATACTACTGAAGTCTTTAACAAATATGCGGTAGAAGCTTGCTAATCCATGGAAGCTTCTAACTTCTATCATTGTCGTTGGTGTAGGCCAATCCTGAATCGCCTTCACCTTCTCTACATCAACTTCGATGCCATCTGCACTTACAACAAAACCAAGGAAAACAATCATATCCATACAAAAAGTGCACTTACCAAAGTCAGCATACAGTTTTTCCTGTCTCAACACTTCAAGGACATGCTTCAAATATGTAACATGCTCATCTAATGTTTTATTGTAAACTAAGATGTCATCAAAATAAACTACAACAAACTTACCTATAAAAGCATGCATAACATGATTCATCAATCTCATAAATATGCTAGGTGCATTTGTAAGACCAAATGGCATAACTAACCATTCATACAAGCCATACTTGGTCATAAATGCAGTTTTCCACTCATCTCCCTCTCACATGCGAATTTGATGGTATCCACTCTTTAAATCAATCTTACTAAAAACTTTGGAACCATGCAATTCATCCAACATGTCATCTAGTCTAGGAATAGGGTGATGATACTTTACCGTTATATTTTTGATCGCTTGACAATCAACACACATACGCCACGACCCATCTTTCTTAGGAACTAGAAGAACTGGTACTGCACAGGGACTCATACTTTCTCTAACATACCCTTTCTCCATCAACTCCCTCACTTGCTTCTGAAGTTCTTTCGTCTCCTCCGGATTGCTTCGGTAGGCTAGTCTGTTGGGAATGACTGCGCCAGGTAAGAAATCTATCTGGTGCTCAATACCTCTAATGGGTGGAAGCCCACTAGGAATTTCCTCTGTCAGCACATCACTGAATTCCTGCAAAAGATATGAAATGGACACAGGAAGCAAAGGGTCAGTGTTAGCAATACAAATACGGTGTTCCTTGTAGACCAACAAAAGCATAAGCTTGCTAGCCTTAAAAGCTTTCCTTGCTTCACCTTCACCCATGTAAAAGCTCTTTTTCACTCGCTTTTTGTTTCCCCCTTAAGTTCACTCACACTCCCCTTGGAAACACTCACGACCTTTGCCTTATTTTCCTTACTAGGTTCAGTCACACTCCCCTCACGTGTTTTCCCCAAGGCTGTGTTTGCACTCTCAATCTCTCTATCTCTCTCAAGTTGCAACTTGACTTGATCCTTGTGGACTTGCTTTGGTGTGAGTGGGTACAAGGTAATGGGTTTTCTCTTATGTTGAAAGGAATACTTATTCTTGAACCCATCGTGAATAACTTTCCTATCAAGCTGCCACGGCCTGCCCAAAAGAATATGTCCTGCATGCATCGGTATCACATCACATAGGACATCATCCATGTATGGCCCAATGGTAAAGCTCAATAACACCTGCTTTGTCACTTTTATCTCGCCACAATCATTTAACCACTGCAACTTATAAGGCTTGGGATGCTTCAAGCAATCTAATCCCAACCTCTCAACTAAAGCCGTACTTGCGACATTAGCACAACTGCCCCCGTCAATGATCATACTACACCCTTTACCATTCACACGGCATCTGGTATGAAATATGTTCTCCCTCTGTTGTTCACTCTCATACTCAACAATTTAGGCACTCAAAACACACTTGACAACTAAGGACAAGTTATCCAGAGAGTATGCAGCTCCCTCTTTGTCACTAGTATCCTCAATCTCAGGCTCATCATCATCAACCTCAACCTCACTGTCAGTAGAATGTACTTCACCACTCTTCTTATCAATCACTAAGGTGTGCCTGTTGGGGCACTGTGAAGAATAGTGTCATGCCCAAACACTTGAAACACTTGATGTCCTTTGTCTTTGGTGTTGTACCTTCAGTTTCGTTCTAGCCTTGCTTGGTTCTGTAACTTCTTTACCATTGGCACCAGGTTCACGCCTTTGGCTTGTTAAAGCCTCCATCTCGTCGATCATTAGGAACTCATTTCCCCTTCCATGTAGAAGTAGTCTGAGTACCAAATCTGGATGTAGACTTCTTCTTGAGTTGCTTTTCTACCTTGACAGCCATGTGAAACATATCCTCCAAATCAACATAATGATGCAACTCCACCATGTTGGCAATCTCTCTGTTCAAGCCCCCTAAAAGCCGTGCTATAGTAGCCTCTGCATCCTCCACTACATTCGCCATGATCATGGCAACCTCCATCTCAGTATAATAATCCTCTACACTCTTGGTCCCCTGATACAAATATTGTAGTTTCTGATACAACTCTCGGTAGTAATGGCTGGGTATAAATCGTTTCCTCATGAGACCTCGAAGTTCTTCCCATGTCTGAATTGGCCTCTCATAATTCCTCATTCGGTTGGTGACAATCTGATCCCACCAAATCATAGCATAATCTGTGAATTCCATGACTGCTAGATTGATCTTCTTCTCATCTGAGTAATGATGACAATTGAAAATCAATTTTATTTTCTTCTCCCACTCTAAATATGCTTCTGGATCATTCTTGCCTTGGAAGTTTGGTATTTTGATCTTGATGCTGCTCAAATCACCATCAACATCACCATGTCTACTGTAACCCCTCCTTTCATAATCCTCACGCCTATCATCAAATGCACCTCTACCATCAAACCGCCTATCCCTCCTATCATTCCTCCTATCAAACCTCCTATTAGGCCTCCTATCAGGCCCTGGTTGAAATCTCTCCTCCACATCATTAAGATCATCAGAATCATCAAACTCATTTTCAGCTTCTTCTTCATCTAGTGGTACCCGTCGTGGTGCCACATTCTGAGGTGGTGGTCTGGGAACACTGCCTGTTCGATTACTCTCTACTTCCCTAAACAACTTATCAAAAGCAGCATTCATGTTTTCCATCATATCCATGAATTTCCTTTCTAAAGCCTCAAGTTTCTCATCCACTGTCAAACTAGTACCTGCCATCTCAAAGCTTCAACAAACAGATTAGAAGTAACAATATGTGAAAATAATTAGATATCCTACAACCTCACAACCTCACAATCTCACAAGCTCACGTGTTTACACTCAATATGTATCCACTCCACTCGTGTTTAAACTCAATATGATGTGAATATGACTTACCCAAAGTTCACAACAATGTGTAATCTTCAAGCTAGCATAAACAACAAGAACCAATAATGTATATAGGGTAGGTGGAATAATGCGAATAAGAATAGTAATCACGAAGACTCAATCAAAGAAACTTGAGCACGGAATAAGAAAAAAAATGAGTTAGCGAAATGCGCAAACAAATAAGCAAGCACTCAATGTGACACTTAGCCAATCTTGTAATCACTCTATTCTGTTTTGTCTCACCTACTCTCTTTTTTTTTAACTCTTTTCTCTTTTCACTCCTTTCTTTTGCCTCTCACACTCACAAGTGTATACAAAGCAAATGAAATACAATGCAATATCAATATTTCAAGAGGTAGCAAGTAAAACTTGCTTGGATATACACGAAATTAGTGCAAATTTGGTGCACTCAACCTCACTTCACTTGATTCTTCAACATTAACAACACAATCAGCAAATGTACACTATGTATAACTCACGACAATTATCAACTTCATGCATTTCAATTTGTTTCATCATTCATTCACTCACTTTCATCACCAATGCACTCAAACACTCTTTCTTTTCACTCAAACTCACAAGATTGCACTAAGATCACAGGAATGCAAATAAGCAAGTTCACGCAAATGCCAAGATGAATGATGTCAATTCTGATTTTTGCAAAGTTGATATGAAAAATACTTATGGAAACAACACTAATTGCACGTATTCAACAATAGAAAGACAAGATATGTCAATAAATCTCACATAGTCAAATCTGACCTGATTTTTTTTTTAATCAAATAACTTAATAATAATGTTGAACACGTCCTAGTAACATACAATTAACAAATAAACACTTGATTTAAGTAAAGAAAATAAATCTCTAGTTTTGACTCAGACAAAAACTAGAACATAGAAATGAAGAAATACTCATGATCAATCAAAAACACTCAAAGGCAGAATGTTATTCATGCTATTTTGATCACAAATAAACAAGAAACAGCAAGAAACAATAAGATCCAACAAAAATTAAGAATCAAGATGAACAAGTATCTTGATGACCAACAAACACAATAAAGACTAATAAAAAAAAAAACACAAAGTAAAGATAGAAAAATAAGACCTTGGAACCCTAAGCTCTGATACCAAATAACGCGGAGCTCACTTGGAGGATTAGGCCAAGCAAACCCCTCGCAACGGACAGAACCCCAAGAACCGCGAATTTGATTTTGTAGAAACAAAACCCTTCCAAGGCCACAAAGAAGACCCACAAAGAACTTGTCTTTGAGAACCCTTAAGATGATTCCTTGAAGTGTTCTGCTAGTACGGAGACGCCACTAAGGTTGCCACGCCTTAGATAAGTTGATTGCATGAGATAAGGGGAATCCCTCCCTTAAGCAAGTTAGGCAATAGCCAAGACTTCAAAATGAAGCTGAAATTCGAAATTTGGTGATTAGCTTCTCATTAGATGAAATGAGTTTAAATAGTACAATGAAAGAAACCCTAATGTGTGCAAAATGACCAAAACACCCTAAGTTGCTAACTAATGGCTATTAAAAAGGCTATGCCCTTAATAGACATTTAATAACAAACACAAAGTCAAAAGAAACAAAGACTTAATCAATAACAAACAAAGACTTAATAAATAACTTTGCCAAAAAAGTCTAAAGTAAAAACGTAAAATCATAAAAGTCAACAAATGTGGAAAACTTTTCCAAATTTGTCTAAAGTTGTTTCCTTGCCCCAAAAGTCCTCCAAATTCGTGGCTTCCATGTATAAAGGCATAATTATGTGTCATAAAGTCCAATAAGTCTTGTCTTGGCCGAATATTTAGTGTTGGTCTTGAATCGGCTTGATCCGTTAAAAAATACTCGGCTTCAAGATTGCTGGTGCGTTACTCTGGTATGACTTGGGTCAAGTGAAATAGCTTTGGACCCACTCCATTGAAGCCCTCATGTGACGCCAATATGCCTCGGAGTTGTCTGTCACACTCGACCATGACATTCTGCGCTAGCCCCGCCATTGCGTCTCTGATCTTCTTAGCTCTTTTGCGTGTGATTGGACCTGTTGGCAATTGCAAAGGATCTAATGTTCCTTGAGTTGTTGGATTCAGTCATGAAGTCCTTAACAAATCTACGGTAGAAGCTTGCTAATCCATGGAAGCTTCTGACTTCTGTCACTGTTGTTGGTGTTGGTCAATCCTGAATTGCCTTCACCTTTTCCAAATCTACCTCGATGCCATTTACACTCACAACAAATCCAAGGAAAACAATTTTATCCATACAAAAAGTGCACTTATCAAAGTTAGCATACAATTTTTCCTACCTTAACACATCAAGAACATGCTTCAAATGCATAACATGCTCATCTACTGTTTTACTGTAAACTAAGATGTCATCAAAATAAACCACAACAAACTTACCTAAAAATGCACGCATAACATGATTCATCAATCTCATAAATGTGATAGGTGCGTTTGAAAGACCAAATGGCATAACTAACCATTCATACAAGCCATACTTAGTCTTAAATGCAGTTTTCCATTCATCTCCCTCTCTCATGCGAATTTGATAGTATCCACTCTTTAAATCAATCTTACTAAAAATTTAGGAACCATGCAATTCATCCAACATGTCATCTAGTCTAGGAATGGGGTGACGATACTTTACTGTAATATTGTTGATAGCTCGACAATCAACGCACATACGCCACGTCCCATCTTTCTTAGGAGATAGAAGTACTGGTACTGCACAAGGACTCATGTTTTCCCTTCATACCCCCTGTCCATCAACTCCCGTACTTGCCTTTGTAGCTTCTTTGTCTCATCGGGATTGCTCCTATAAGCCGGTCTATTAGGAATGATTGCTACAGGTATAAGGTCTATCTGGTGCTCAATACCTAATGGGTGGAAGCCCACTAGGTATGTCCTCTGTCAGTACGTCACTGTAATCCTGCAAAAGATATAAAATAGACACAGGAAGCAAATGGCCAGTGTTAGTAAAATAAATATGAGGCTCATTATAGACTAACAATAGCATGAGCTTGCTAGCCTTGAACGCTTTCCTCGCTTCACCTTCACCCATGTAGAAACTTTTTTTAACTCTCCTTTTTGTTTCCCCCCCTCACGTTCACTCACACTCCCCCTGGGAACTCCTTCGGCCAAGGCCTTATTTTTCCCACCAGATACATCACTCTCACTAGTCTCACCCCCAATGTGGTGTTTCCCTTCGCTCTCTCTTTGTCACGCTCAATTTGCAACTTAACCTGATCTTCATGGACTTATGCAGGTGTAAGCGGGTATAATGTAATGTGTTTTCCCTTATGCTGAAAAGAGTACTTGTTCTTGAACCAATCATGAATAACCTTCTTATCAAACTGCCACGGTGTACCCAAAAGAATATGTCATGCATGCATCGGTATCACATCACATAAGACATCATCTATGTATGGCCCAATGGTAAAGCTCAACAATACCTGCTTTGTCACACTTATTTCCCCACAATCATTTAACCAATGCAACTTGTAAGGCTTCGGTGTCTCAAGCAACTCAACCTCAATCGCTCAATCAAAGCTGTGCTAGCAACATTAGTACAACTGCCCCCATCTATGATCATACTACACCTCTTGCCATTCACACGACACCTAGTATGGAATATGTTCTCCCTCTGCTGCACACTCTCATCCTCTACAACATGTGCACTCAAAGCACGCTTGACAACTAAGGATAAGTTATTCAGCGGGTATGCAGCTCCCTCATGGTCACTAGCATCCTCCAACTCTGGCATCTCCTCCTCAACCTCACTATCGGTAGAGTACACCTCTCCACTCTTTTTATCAATCACTAAGGTACGCCTATTGGGACATTGTGAAGCATAATGTCTCATGCCCAAACATTTGAAACACTTTACATCCTTAGTTCTAGTAGCTGAACCATCAGGTTTTGGTCTAGTTTTGCTCGGTTATGCAGCCTCTTTACCCTTGGCACTAGGTTCGGCCCTAGGCCTATTAAAGCCTCCACTGAACTCGCCTCTAGGCTTGTCAAAGCCTCCATCTCGCTTCTCATTCGGAACCCATTTTCCCTTCCATGCAGAAGTAGTCTGAGTATCAAATCTGGATGTTGACCTTTTCTTGAGTTGCCTTTCTACCTTGATAGCCATGTGAAGCATATCCTCCAAATCAACATAGTGATGCAACTCCACCATGTTTGCAATCTCTCTATTCAAGCCCCCTAGAAACTGTGCCATAGTAGCTTCTGCATCCTCAACTACATTTGCCCTGATCATGGCAACTTCCATCTCGGTGTAATAGTCCTCAACACTCTTGGTCCTCTGATACAGATGTTGTAGTTTCTGATACAATTCCTTATAGTAAGGCTGGGTATAAATCTCTTTCTCAAGAGACCTCTAAGTTCTGCCCATGTCTGAACCGGTCTTTCATAATTTCTCCTCCGATTAGAGACAAGCTGATCCCACCAAATCATAGCATAATCGGTAAACTCAATTGCTGCCAGATTGATCTTCTTCTCGTCTGAGTAGTGATGACAGCTGAAAATCAATTCTATTTTCTTTTCCCATTCTAAATAAGCTTCAGGATCATTCTTGCCGTGGAATGTTGGTATCTTGATCTTGATGCTCCTACTAGATCACCATCTACATCTCCTTGTCTACCATATCCCCTCCTATCATAATCCCCTCTTCTGCATCAAATGCACCTCTATCATCAATCGTCTATCCCTCCTATCATTCCTCCTATCAAACCTTTTATTAGGCCTCCTATCATGCCCAGGCTGAAATCTCTCCTCCAAATCATCAAGACCATCAGAATCATCAAACTCATTTTCAGCTTCCTCTTCATCTGGTGGTACATACTATGGTGGTACACGTCGAGGTGGCACATTATGAGGTGGTGGTATATGCTGGGGTGGTTGGTGCTCTTGGACCGCTACCAGTTTGAATACTTTTTACACTCTTTGTCAATCTCTCCAAAGCAGTATTCATGTTCTCTATCATATCTGTAAATTTCCTATCCAAAGCCTCAAGCTTTTCATCAGTGGTTAGACCTACCATCTCAACACTAAACAAACAGATTAGAAATAACAAGAAAGTAAAGCAAATATGTAAATCCTCACAATCTCACGTGTTTACACTCGAATGATATCACTCCACTCGTGTTTGCACTCTATTTTGGCTTTTACCCCGATATGTGCTCACAATCACTACCTTTACCACTTCAATTCAAATGTGAATCACACTCAATCCAAGAATTCAAAACCAAGTGTAGTCCTCAAGCTAGCATGAAACACAACGGACCCATAATATATATATATAGGGCAGGCGGAAACAAAATGCGAACACGAATAGCATGACGAAGACTCAATCAATAATACTTAAGCTAGAGTAATAGAATAAAGAAGTAAACAATTAGCACAATGGAAAAAATAAGCATGTAAATTCACGGTCGTATGCAATTTCGGGAGAAAATTGGCACCTCTATAGAAATTTTGATGGAATACCCTTCACGGACACCCAAATGATAATATGGAACAAACTAAATTCAACCAAAAATTTTCACTTTTTTTTTTTGTTTGCTCAAGTGATCACTATCACTCAAGTCCCTTTTTTTATAACTTCAGAAGCTGTTTAAGGTTTTGATTTCAGTAGCTGATTAAGGTTCTGATTTCAGAGGCTGATTTAGGTTATGATTTCAGAGGCTGATTTTCAGGTCTAATTTCAGAGGCTTTTGGTCAGTGTCTGATTTCAAAGGTTACTTTTCAGGGTCTGATTTCAAAGGCTACTGGTCAGGGTCTGATTTCAGAGGTTACTTTTCAGGGTCTGATTTCAGAGGTTACTTTTCAGGGTCTAATTTCAGAGTCTGATTTTCAGAGGCTAATCTTCAGGGTCTGATTTCGAAGACTAAGTTTTCAGGGTCTGATTTCAAAGTCAGATTTCAAAGGCTAAGTTTTTAGAGTCAGATTTCAGAGGTTGAGTTTCAGGGTCTGAATTCAGAGTCTGATTTCAGAGGTTAAGTTTTAGGGTCTGATTTCAGAGGCTAAGTTTCAGTGTCTGATTTCAGAGTCTGAATCTGATGGTTTATTTTCTTTTTCTTTTACACTTCACTAGGGTTTTAGAAACAAGTCACACAGCCGCCAAAGAACATGCTTATTTCTTCAACATATGCTAAAGAACAGAATGTGTATGACAAACTTATATGAAGAACACAACAAAAACCCAGAACTGGAAAATGATAAAAGATGAACTGATATGCAGAACACAAAAAAACCAGATCCAGAAATAAACAAAACGAAAATAGAAACAAGATCCAACAAGAAATCAAACGAAAATAACCAAGAACGAAAATAAAAACAGAATCAAACAAAAAAGAAAGATAGGAAAAATCAATCAAACCTTGGAACCCTGAGCTCTAGATACCAAATGACAAGAAACACACTTGGTGACATGATCCAGGCCGACAACAAAGCAAAAGACCCATTACAAGTACCAGAAGGGCCAATTACGAGGCAGAGGACCAAAAGACTCAGAGAAGCAATGGCGGGATTAGTTCAGAGTTTTATGGCCGACTGCAACAAACAAATAGAGACGCATGTGGGCTTCGATGGAAAGGCCCAAAGACATTTCACTTGGCCCAAATCAGTTTAGAATAAAGCTTCCTAGGCATTTGAAGACTTAAAGACTTGGTATTTTTGTAATTTCGTATTTAAGGGCATTGTTGTCTTTATGCCTTTAGGGTTTCTTTTGTATCACTATTTAAGCTTTCTTTCTTTTTCATTTGGGAAAACAATCAACGAAATTATAAAACTCAAAAGCTTAAAGCTTTGGCTATGGCCGAATTCTTGTAAGGGAGGGATTCCCCTTTTCAAGTTTGAATCGACTTATCTAAGTTTTGGCAAACTTAGTGGCGTCTCCATTGCTAGCAAAACACTACAAGGATTCATCTTAAAGGTTCTCAAGGGCAAGTTCTTTGTGGGTCTTCTTCGTGGCCTTGGAAGGGTTTTGTTTCCACAAAATCAAATTCGCGGTTCTTGGGGTTTTGTCCATTGCTTGGGGTTTGCTTGGATTTTCGAATCCAAGTGGGTTTCTTTGTCATTTGGTATCTAGAGCTCAGGGTTCCAAGGTCTGATTTTTCTATCTTTACTTTTGTGTGATTCTGTTTTTATTTTGTTCTTTGTTATTTTCGTTTCAGTTCTTATTGGATCTTGTTTCTGTTTTTTGTTTTGTTTATTTCTGGATCTGGGTTTTGTTTTGTTCTTCCTATCAGTTCGTCATAGTTGCATATCAGTTCATCTTAATCATTTTCCAGTTCTGGGTTCTGTTATGTTCTTCCTATCAGTTCGTCATAGTCATTATGTTCTTCAGCATATGTTTAAGAAATAAGCATGTTCTTTGGCGGCTATATGATTTGTTTCTAAAACCCTAGTGAAATTTGAAATCTGACTCTGAATTCAGACCCTGAAACTCAACCTCTGAAATCAACTCTAAAAACTTAGCCTTTGAAATCTGACTCTGAAATCAGACCCTGACCAGTAGCCTCTGATGTCAGACACTGAATAGTAACCTCTGAAATCAGACCCTGACTAGTAGCCTCTGAAGTCATACACTTTTAATAGTAACCTCTGAAATCAGACCCTGACCAATAGCCTCTGAAATCAGACCCTGAAAATTAACCTCTGAAATCAGACATTGACCAGTAGCCTCTGAAATCAGACCCTGACCAAAAGCCTCTGAAATCAGAACCTAAATCAGCCTCTGAAATCAAACCTAATTAGCCTCTGAAATCAGAACCTAAATCAGCCTCTGAAATCAGAACCTAAATCAGCCTCTGAAATCAGAACCACAATATCAGCATCTGACGTTATCAAAAAAAAAAAAGGACTTGAGTGATAATGATCACTTGAGAAAAAAAAAAGTGATTTTTTTTTGTTGAATTTAGTTTGTTCCATATTATCATTTAGGTGCCCGTGGAGGGTATCCCATCAAAATTTCTGTAACGGTGCCAAATTTTCTCCCGAAATTGCATACGACCGTGAATTTGCATGCTATTTTTTTTTTTCCATTGTGCTAATTGTTCACTTCTTTATTCCAATACTCTAGTTTAAGTATCTTGATTGAGTCTTCGTCGTCTTGCTATTCCTGTTCGCATTTTGTTTCCACCTGTCCCATATTATAATTAGACCTTTGTGTTTCATACTGGCTTGAGGACTACATTTGGTTTGTATTCTTGGATTGAGTGTGATTCACATTTGAATTGAGGACGAACTCAAGAGTGGTAAAAGGCAGTGATTGTGAGCACAGTATCGGGTAAAAGCCAATAGAGTGCAAACACGAGTGGAGTGATATCATTCGAGTGTAAACATGTGAGATTGTGAGGATTTAGATATTTGCTTTACTTTCTTGTTATTTCTAATCTATTTGTTTAGTGTTGAGATGGCAGGTCTAACCACTGATGAAAAGTTTGAGGCTTTGGATAGGAAATTTACAGATATGATGGAGAACATGAATACTGCTTTGGAGAGATTGTCCAAGAGTGTAGAGAGTATTCAAACTGGTAGCGGTCCCAGAGTACCACCACCTCAGAATGTACCACCACCTCACAATGTGCCACCTCGCCGTGTACCACCACAATATGTACCACCAGATGAAGAGGAAGCTGAAAATGAGTTTGATGATTCTGATGGTTTTGATGATGTGGAGGAGAGATTTCAGCCTGGGCATGATAGGAGGCCTAATAGGAGGTTTGATAGGAGGAATGATAGGAGGGATAGACGATTTGATGATAGAGGAGCATTTGATGCCAGAAGAGGGGATTATGATCGGAGAGGATATGGTAGGCGAGGTGACAAGAAACCCACTTGGATTCGAAATCCAAGCAAACCCCAAGCAACAGACAGAACCCCAAGAACCGCGAATATGATTTTGTAGAAACAAAACCCTTCCAAGGCCACAAAGAAGACCCACAAAGAACTTGCCCTTGAGAACCTTTAAGATGAATCCTTGTAGTGTTTTACTAGCAATGGAGACGCCACTAAGTTTGCCAAAACTTAGATAATTCGATTCAAACTTGAAAAAGGGAATCCATCCCTTACAAGAATTCGGCCATAGCCAAAGCTTTAAGCTTTTGAGTTTTTTTATAAATTTCGTTGATTGTTTTCCAAATGAAAAAGAAAGAAAGCTTAAATAGTGATACAAAAGAAACCCTAAAGGCATAAAGACAACAATGCCTTTAAATACGAAATTACAAAAATACCAAGTCTTTAAATCTTCAAATGCCTAGGAAGCTTTATTCTAAACTGATTTGGGCCAAGTGAAATGGCTTTGGGCCCTTTCCATCGAAGCCCACATGCGTCTCTATTTGTTTGTTGCAGTCGGCCATAAAACTCTGAACTAATCCCGCCATTGCTTCTCTGAGTCTTTTGGTCCTCTGCCTCGTAATTGGCCCTTTTGGTACTTGTAATTGGTCTCTTTTGCTTTGTTGTCGGCCTGGATCATGTCATCCCCTCCCTCTTGAAAAGGATTCGACCTCGAATCTGTACCTGCATAAAAAAGAGTAAGTCAGAAACATTAAATGTAGCAGGCACATTATACTTACCTTGTAAATCCAGCTTGTATGCATTGTCATTAATCCGTTCCAAGACTTGAAATGGACCATCCCCTCTCAGTTGTAGCTTAGATTTACGTTGTTCAGGAAATCTCTCCTTGCGCATGTGTACCCAAACCCAATCTCCGGGCTGAAATACCACACGCTTTCTTCCCTTATTAGCATGAGAAGCATATTGCTCATTCTTCCGTTGTATTTGCTCTCTTGCTTTCTCATGTATTGCTTCACCAAATCGGCTTTCCGTTTTTCATCTAGCCCCGCATGCTCATCAACAGAAAAGGTAACAAATCCAATGGAGTTAGTGGCTGAAAACCATAAACAATTTCAAAAGGTGAAAATGATGTAGAAGAATGAATGCTACGGTTATATGCAAACTCAATAATGGCAAACAATCTTCCCAACTCTTCAAATTCTTACCAACTATAGTGCGCAATAATTGAGATAAAGTCCTATTAACTACCTCTGTTTTGTAGGGGTTTTAGGGGCTAAATCCGGTAACGCAGCGGAAGCGGTGGAAAATCGTATTTTTCGATTTCAAAACTTTTTTCGGATTAATTAAATAAACATATTTATTTAATATTCCAATAATCAAATTATGAAATAAAATTCAATAAATCATATTTAAGTGAATTTACCAATTACCCTTACTTTGGTATTTTGTCCATTTTAGTCCGAAATTGATCTAATTAATTTTGAATGATACTAAATCATTTCTAAGATGAACTTAGCATGTTCAAAACATCAAAACACCAAAACAACCAAAGTCCCCAAAATCTTTCACCAAGGCCGAGAGCCTCACTAAGGTTCCATTTGGTGCACTTTGTCATTTCATGCTTCAAAACACATCAAGATGTAATCCAATGAACATGAAACTTTATATGCATCATATACACACACAAATACACAACATATATGAAAAGCCCCAAATTTGGAATTGGTCATGAACCCTAATTTTTCAATTCCACAAATTGGACAAATTAGACCAATACATTAAATCAATAACTTCAATCATCATCTTCCATCCAATCCAAGTCTCAACACAATGAAACAACTCAAGATCAAATCTAGGTCATTTAAGAGTGGGTCAATAACTCTAGATTAGCAACATGGTTTCCAAAACCTTAAAAGAAGTTTACAACTACAATAGTCACAACCTTCCTTCACCATACATGCTCAACACTTCAATCAAACTTCCATCAACAAAAACACAAATAAATAAAGAATAATAATCTAAGAACATCACATGTTGAAGCCTAGAATCTAAGGAACATTTTCCTCTCTAATAGCAAGTTTGAAAAACTTACTAAAATTCCAAGCTTTCTTTAATCTTTCTTTCTTTCTCAAGCTTTCTTTAAGTTTCTTCAATGGAGTTTTCTTTTGTAAAGTGTATTAGGTTAAGTGTAAAGTGAAATGAAAATCAATATATACATGTAACAATTAAGCCTTGGCCGAATTTCACATATACAAATATAAGTCATGTAATATTCAATTTCATTTCAAATTTATTTAGTCAACTTGCATAAATATCTAAATACAACTTTATTAGATATTTAATTAAGTCAACAAAGGCAACTAATATCATTTACTTTAAATATCCTAATGTAAGATATTTATATTTTAATTAATTTAATCATTTAACAATTAAATAATTAATTAATTAATCAAATACAAATATATTAAATATATGTATAATATTTACATTAAATATTAAAACTATATTCATTTAGGATATAAGTCAAATAACTCATTTTGACTATTAATCAATGTGTATTTAAATTAATCAAGTATTAAATGTAAATACACAATAATTAGGCAAATGACTATCTAGTCCCTTTAGCACGTATCTTGCGTTTAACCTTTAAACGACTTTATAAATAATCAATATTATTTATTAATGTTGCTCTAGTGCTCTACGAGTATGTTTCATTATTGAGACTCTCTAGATTCAGGTATATCCGTCACGAAATCTAATTTCGTGTCCATAATCTATCCACCCGTAGATTATGACGATCACAGATAATCTCGTTGAACCATACAGGTCGAGGTCATGGCAAATGTATAATTCCTCTGTCACATGTATCCGGATAAATCCCAGAGATAGATGTAAACGTCAAATCTCTATCGGGATTATCCAGTCGACTATTCTATTAGCAATCTCAAAAGAATGTTTAGAACTAGCTTCTAAACTTTACCACGGCCCATGGATTTATCTGATTGCTAATCATATGGACTACCTATGCTCTGGTACACAGAACTGACGGATTCTATCTTGACACACATAGGACACCCTGATGATCTATCTACACCCAACGAACAGGCGGAGGTCTGATCTTAATAGATCGGTGACGTGACTGCCGTCTAAGTGTAGAAGATGTCTCATGTGCCCACAATGGCATCTCAAGTCTAAGAATCACAAGTGCTACTGACATGATCCAGGCAGACAACAAACCAAATGACGCATTACAAGTACCAGAAGGGCCAATTACGAGGCAGAGGACCAAAAGACTCAGAGAAGCAATGGCGGGATTAGTTCAAAGTTTTATGGCCGGCTGCAACAAACAAATAGAGGCGCATGTGGGCTTCGATGGAAAGGGCCCAAAGCCATTTCACTTGGCCCAAATCAGTTTAGAATAAAGCTTTCTAGGCATTTAAAGACTTAAAGACTTGATATTTGTGTAATTTCGTTTTTAGGGGCATTATTGTCTTTATGCCTTTAGGGTTTCTTGTTGTGTGTACAATATTTAAGCTTACTTTCTCTTCATTTGAGGGAACCAACGAATTTTGTAAACTCAAAAGCTTAAAGCTTTGGCTATGGCCGAATTAATGTAAGGGAGGGATTCCCCTTTTCAAGTTTGAATCGACTTATCTAAGTTTGGGCACACTTAGTGGCGTCTCCATTGCTAGCAAAACACTACAAGGATTCATCTTAAAGGTTCTCAAGGGCAAGTTCTTTGTGGGTCTTCTTTGTGCCTTGGAAGGGTTTTGTTTCTACAAAATCATTTCGCGGTTCTTGGGGTTCCGTCCGTTGCTTGGGGTTTGCTTGGATTTCGAATTGAAAATAGATCTAGGTTTAGGTTTTAGGGGAAAATAACTTTAGAAAAGCCCAGATCTGAGAAGAGAGAATCAATTTGGTAGAAGACCAAAGAGATCCAGGTACACGAAGGAGAAGAAGCAAATCGCCCAGTTGAGAGCATTCTCCCTTTGTGTTTCATGCTGGCTTGAGGACTACATTTGGTTTGTATTCTTGGATTGAGTGTGATTCACATTTGAATTGAGGACGAACTCAAGAGTGGTAAAAGGCAGTGATTGTGAGCACAGTATCGGGTAAAAGCCAATAGAGTGCAAACACGAGTGGAGTGATATCATTCGAGTGTAAACACGTGAGATTGTGAGGATTTAGATATTTGCTTTACTTTCCTGTTATTTCTAATCTGTTTGTTTAGTGTTGAGATGGCAGGTCTAACTACTGATGAAAAGCTTGAGGCATATGAATACTGCTTTGGAGAGATTGTCCAAGAGTGTAGAGAGTATTCAAACTGGTAGCGGTCCCAGAGTACCACCACCTCAGAATGTACCACCACCTCACAATGTGCCACCTCGCCGTGTACCACCACAGTATGTACCACCAGATGAAGAGGAAGCTGAAAATGAGTTTGATGATTCTGATGGTTTTTGATGATGTGGAGGAGAGATTTCAGCCTGGGCATGATAGGAGGCCTAATAAAGGTTTGATAGGAGGAATGATAGGAGGGATAGACGGTTTGATGATAGGGGTGCATTTGATGCCAGAAGAGGGGATTATGATCGGAGAGGATATGGTAGGCGAGGAGATATAGATGGTGATCTAGGTAGCATCAAGATCAAGATACCAACTTTCCAAGGCAAGAATGATCCTGAAGCTTATTTGGAATGGGAAAAGAAAATAGAATTGATTTTCAACTGTCATCACTACTCAGACGAGAAGAAGATCAGTCTGGCAGCAATTGAGTTTACCGATTATGCTATGATTTGGTGGGATCAGCTTGTCTCTACTCGGAGGAGAAACTATGAGAGACCGGTTCAGACATGGGCAAACTTAGGGGTCTCATGAGAAAGAGATTTATACCCAGCATTACTATAGGGAGTTGTATCAGAAACCACAACATCTGTATCAGGGGACCAAAAGTGTTGAGGACTATTACACAGAGATGGAAGTTGCCATGATCAGGGCAAATGTAGTTGAGGATGCAGAAGCTACTATGGCACGGTTTCTAGGGGGCTTGAATAGAGAGATTGCAAACATGGTGAGTTGCATCACATTATGTTGATTTGGAGGATATGCTTCACATGGCTATCAAGATAGAAAGGCAACTCAAGAAAAAGTCAACATCCAGATTTGGTACTCAGGCTACTTCTGCATGGAAAGGGAAATGGGTTCCGAATGAGAAGCGAGATGGAGGCTTTGACAAGCCTAGAGGCGAATTCAGTGGAGGCTTTAATAAGCCTAGGGCCGAACCTAGTGCCAAGGGTAAAGAGGCTGCGGAACCGAGCAAAACTAGACCAAAACCTGAGGGCGCAGCTGCTAGAACTAAAGATGTCAAGTGTTTCAAGTGTTTGAGCATGGGTCACTATGCTTCACAATGTCCCAATAGGCGTACCTTAGTGATTGATAAAAAGAGTGGAGAGGTGTACTCTACCGATAGTGAGGTTGGGAGAGATGCCAGAGTTGGAGGATGCTAGTGACCATGAGGGAGCTGCATACCCGCTGGATAACTTATCCTTAGTTGTCAAGCGTGCTTTGAGTGCACTTGTTGTAGAGGATGAGAGTGTGCAGCAGAGGGAGAACATATTCCATACTAGGTGCCGTGTGAATGGCAAGGGGTTGTAGTATGATCATAGATGGGGGCAGTTGTACTAATGTTGCTAGCACAGCTTTGATTGAGCGATTGGGGTTGAGTTGCTTGAGACACCCGAAGCCTTACAAGTTGCAGTGGTTAAATGATTGTGGGGAGATAAGTGTGACAAAGCAGGTACTGTTGAGCTTTACCATTGGGCCATACACAGATGATGTCCTATGTGATGTGATACCGATGCATGCAGGACATATTCTTTTGGGCAGGCCGTGGCAGTTTGATAAGAAGGTTATTCATGATGGTTCAAGAACAAGTACTCTTTTCCAGCATAAGGGAAAACCCATTACATTGTACCCACTTACACACCTGCACAATGTCCATGAGATCAGGTTAAGTTGCAACTTGAGCGTGACAAAGAGAGAGCGAAGGGAAACACCACCTTGGGTGAGACTAGTGAGAGTGTGTTGTATCTGGTGAGAAAAATAAGGCCAAGGCCGTGGGAGTTTCCAAGGGGAGTGTGAGTGAACATAAGGGGGAAACAAAAGAGAGAGTTAAAAAGAGTTTCTACATGGGTGAGGGTGAAGCAAGGAAAGCGTTCAAGGCTAGCAAGCTCATGTTATTGTTAGTCTATAAGGAGCCTCATATTTATTTTACTAACTCTGACCATTTGCTTCCTGTGTCTATTTCATCTCTTTTGCAGGATTACAGTGACGTACTGACAGAGGACATACCTAGTGGGCTTCCACCCATTGGAGGTATTGAACACCAGATTGACTTCATACCTGGAGCAGTCATTCCTAACAGACCGGCTTATAGGAGCAATCCCGAGGAGACAAAGGAGCTACAAAGGCAAGTACGGGAGTTGATACAAGGGGTATGTAAGGGAAAGCATGAGTCCTTGTGCAGTACCAGTGCTTCTAGTTCCTAAGAAAGATGGGACGTGGCGTATGTGCGTTGACTGCCGAGCTATCAACAATATTACGGTAAAGTATCGTCACCCCATTCCTAGGCTAGATGACATGTTGGATGAATTGCATGGTTCCAAAATTTTTAGTAAGATTGATTTAAAGAGTGGATACCATCAAATTCGCATGAGAGAGGGAGATGAGTGGAAAACTGCATTTAAGACTAAGTATGGCTTGTATGAATGGTTAGTTATGCCATTTGGTCTCTCAAACGCACCTAGCACATTTATGAGATTGATGAATCATGTTATGCGTGCATTTTTAGGTAAGTTTGTTGTGGTTTACTTTGATGACATCTTAGTTTATAGTAAAACAGTAGATGAGCATGTAATGCATTTGGAGCATGTACTTGATGTTTTACGAAAAGAACAATTGTATGCTAACTCTGACAAATGCACATTTTGCATGGATAGAATTGTTTTTCTTGGCTTTGTTGTGAGTGCAGATGGCATCGAGGTAGATGTGGAGAAGGTAAAGGCAATTCAGGAATGGCCTACACCAACTACAGTGACAGAAGTCCGAAGCTTTCATGGGTTAGCGAGCTTCTATAGGAGATTTGTCAAGGACTTCAGTAGCATTGCCGCGCCATTGACTGGGGTAGTAAAAAAGACAGTTGGTTTTCAATGGGGCAAGGCGCAAGAGCGAGCATTCCAGGACCTTAAAGCGAAGTTATGCAGTGCACCCATTTTAGCACTACCCAACTTCGAGAAGACATTTGAGATTGAGTGCGACGCATCAGGGTTAGGTATTGGAGCAGTTCTCATGCAAGAAAAGCGGCCAATAGCCTATTTTAGTGAGAAGCTGAATGGAGCAGCTTTGAGGTACCCCACGTATGACAAAGAGTTATATGCGCTTGTGAGAGCACTTGAGACATGGCAGCACTACTTGTGGCCTAAAGAGTTCGTGATCCACACCGACCATGAATCATTAAAACACTTGAAGGGTCAAGGTAAGCTGAATAAGCGACACGCAAAATGGATGGAATTCGTTGAGTCATTTCCATATGTTATACGCTACAAGCAAGGTAAAGAAAACATAGTGGCCGATGCATTATCTCACAGGTATGTTTTACTTACTTCAATGCATGCCCGGATGTTGGGATTTGATTTGATTAAGGAATTATATGAGTGTGATTCTGATTTTGGTGAGATTTATACTACTTGTGCAAAGTCATCTTTTGGAAAGTTTTACATTCATGACGGATTCTTATTTAAAGAGAACAGGTTGTGTGTCCCTGCTTGTAGTATGCGTGAGTTGCTTGTGAAAGAAGCGCATGGGGGAGGTTTGATGGGGCATTTTGGGATTACTAAGACTTTAGCTATTTTACATGAGCACTTTTATTGGCCTAAAATGAAACGTGATGTTGAGCGTATTTGTGATAAGTGTCTAACATGTAAGCATGCTAAATCTAAATTAATGCCACATGTTTGTATACTCCTTTGCCTGTACCTAGTGAACCCTGGGTTGATATATCGATGGATTTTGTGTTAGGTTTGCCTAGGACAAGAGGGGTAGAGATTCAATCTTTGTTGTAGTTGATAGGTTTAGTAAAATGGCTCATTTCATTGCATGTCATAAAACCGATGATGCTACAAACATTGCAGATTTATTTTTCAGAGACATAGGCGACTCCATGGTATATACCTAGGAGTATTGTATCTGATAGAGATGCTATAAGTTCCTTAGCCATTTTTGGAAGGTGTTGTGGGCTAAACTAGGCACCAAACTATTGTATTCTACCACATGTCATCCACAGACTGACGGACAAACAGAGGTAGTTAATAGGACTTTATCTCAATTATTGCGCATTATAGTTGGCAAGAATTGAAGAGTTGGGAAGATTGTTTGCCATTTATTGAGTTTGCATATAATCGTAGCATTCATTCTTCTACTTCATTTTCACCTTTTGAAATTGTTTATGGTTTTCAGCACGCCACAACTCCATTGGATTTGTTACCTTTGCCTGTTGATGAGCCACGCGGGGCTAGATGGAAAAAGGAAGGCGATTTGGTGAAGCACATACATGAGAAAGCAAGAGAGCAAATACAACGAAAGAATGAGCAATATGCTTCTCATGCTAATAAGGGAAGAAAGCGTGTGGTATTTCAGCCTGGAGATTGGGTTTGGGTACACATGCGCAAGGAGAGATTTCCTGAACAACGTAAATCTAAGCTACAACCGAGAGGGGATGGTCCATTTCAAGTTTTGGAACGGATTAATGACAATGCATACAAGCTGGATTTACAAGGTAAGTATAATGTGTCTGCTACATTTAATGTTTCTAACTTAACTCCTTTTGATGCAGGTACAGATTCGAGGTCGAATCCTTTTCAAGAGGAGGGATGACATGATCCAGGCAGACAACAAACCAAATGACGCATTACAACGTACCAGAAGGGCCAATTACGAGGCAGAGGACCAAAAGACTCAGAGAAGCAATGGCGGGATTAGTTCAGAGTTTTATGGCCGGCTGCAACCAACAAATAGAGGCGCATGTGGGCTTCGATGGAAAGGGCCCAAAGCCATTTCACTTGGCCCAAATCAGTTTAGAATAAAGCTTTCTAGGCATTTAAAGACTTAAAGACTTGATATTTGTGTAATTTCGTTTTTAAGGGGCATTATTGTCTTTATGCCTTTAGGGTTTCTTTTTGTAACAATATTTAAGCTTACTTTCTTCTTCATTTGAGGGAACCAACGAATTTGTAAACTCAAAAGCTTAAAGCTTTGGCTATGGCCGAATTAATGTAAGGAGGGATTCCCCTTTTCAAGTTTGAATCGACTTATCTAAGTTTGGCACACTTAGTGGCGTCTCCATTGCTAGCAAACACTACAAGGATTCATCTTAAAGGTTCTCAAGGGCAAGTTCTCTTGTGGGTCTTCTTTGTGGCCTTGGAAGGGTTTTGTTTCTACAAAATCATTTCGCGGTTCTTGGGGTTCCGTCCGTTGCTTGGGGTTTGCTTGGATTTCGAATCCAAGTGGGTTCCTTGTCAGCTATCAACCCAAGAAAGATTCTTATGACGCTGGTGTACCATCCATTAAGAATCTTCGGTGATCGTTCAGTGTTTTATCATCCGCTATAACACCTACACGTCTATACTAGTCTCCAAGACTTATGGTTCATTGAGAAACCATTGGAATCATATATTCCAGTATACGACATGTACCGGTCTCAACGGGTTTACTATACTGACCAAGTAGTGTAACCTTGACCAGGAACTGTTTGAGAATGACACAACGTCATGATAGTTCTCAATGTCCGTTGCGACGCGTTTTGCAACTGTATCATGACTAATCATTCTAGGGTCTTACGTCTTACCATATAAAAGATAATTATATTTAGAACACTGCATATATTATTCATAATAATAATGTTTTACGGAAGTATTCAACAGAAATACAACCGGGAATTGGCGCTCTGAGCACCAACCCCAACAAAATCTCCCACTTGCTCTAGTGCCAATATCGATTGTATCTAATACCCATCGACTCCACGTGTTTTTTATCAACAGCTTCGGAGGTATGGCCTTCCTCAGCGGGTCTGCTACATTATCTTCACTTGGTACCTTGCACACGACAATATCCCCTCGCGACATGATCTCTCGAATGATGTGGTACTTGCGTTCCACATGTTCGACTTCTGATGCGCCCTCGGTTCCTTTTCTTGCGCAATGGCTCCAGTATTATCACAGTATAACAGAATCACATTCTCGATACTTGGGACAACTCCCAATTCTGTGATAAAGTTCTTTATCCACACAGCCTTTTTGCAGCTTCAGAAGCTGCAATATATTCCGCCTCGTGGTGGAATCAGCTGTCGATCCCTGTTTGGAACTCTTCCAACAAACTGTACCTCCGTTAAGGGTAAAGACAATCCAGATATAGACTTTCTATCATCGGGATCCGATTGGAAATCGGCGTCTGTATACCCATTAACCTGCAGTTCGTTTCCTCCATAAACTATTAACTTATCCTTAGTACCTTTAAGATACTTTGGATATGTTTAATGGCCATCCAATGGTCATTACCTGGATTGGACTGATATCGACTAGTTACGCTAACAGCGAAACTGATATCAGGCCTCGTACATAACATGGCATACATTATGCTACCCAAACACGAAGCATAAGGTTGGTTAGACATTCTAACCTTCTCATCTTCTGTTTGTGGACACATCTTCTTAGAAAGATGTTATCCCATGTCTGAACGGTATGTTTGCTGTCTTACAGTTACCAAAACTATACAGTTCCAAGATCTTATCTATGTACGTTGATTGGGATAACCCAATCAGCCTCCTTTGTCTATCTCTATAGAGTTTTATCCCTAAAACATAGGAAGCTTCTCACAGATCCTTCATGGAGAAATTCTTACAGAGGTACGCTTTTACGCTTTGTAACATACCTAAATCATTCCCAATGATTAGGATGTCATCAACATATAGGACTAAAAATACGGCCATGCTCCCACTGGCCTTCTGATACACACAGGATTCTTCTGAATTCTTGAGAAAACCAGACGATCTAATAATCTCGTCGAATCGAAGATTCCAACTTCGTGAAGCTTGTTTTAAGTCCATAAATGGACTTCTTAAGCTTACACACCATGCCCGAGTTTTCGCTGGACGCAAAACCTTCCGGCTGTTCCATATAGATTTCTTCATCAAGAAATCCATTTAGAAAAGCCGTTTTGACATCCATTTGCCAAATCTCGTAATCATGATACGCAGCTATAGAAAGCAAAATCCGAATAGACTTAAGCATTGCAACTGGTGAAAAAGTTTCATCGTAGTCGATGCCAGGTCGTTGCGTGTAACCTTTTGCTACCAGTTGGGCCTTGTAAGTTTCAACCTTACCATCAGGCCCGCGCTTCCTCTTGTAAACCCATTTACAACCGATGGGAACAATTCCTTCGGGAAGCGGAATCAAGTCCCAAACTTGATTTTCATGCATTGAGTCTATCTCGGATTTCATGGCACTTTGCCATTTCACGGAGTCGATGTCCAACATCGATTCTCTATAGGTGAAAGGATCTGTCTCTTCAACTAAGAGAACATCCAGACTCTTTTCTTGTATCAAATACAAGCGTTCAGGAGGTCTAGATACCCTTTCCGACCTACGAAGTGTGTGTGTTGAAGGTCTTTCATCTACTTGAACTTCAGGTTCCTCCGTTGGTTCGTTGTTTTCAGGTTGGACTTCATCAAGCTCAACCTGTCTATGATTACCACCTTCTGACAAAAATTATACTTCTAGAAATTTTGCGAAGCGAGCTACGAACACATTTCGATGCTCGGTATCATAGAATAGATATCCCCTCGTATTCGAAGGATATCCAACAAACCTAAACTTTTGCCCTCGAGGCGAAAGCTTATCTTGCTGAGTCACCCTGACATAGGCAGGACAACCCCAAACCTTAATATAATTAAGATTTGGTCTCCTACCGAACCATATCTGATACGGAGTCGTAGGAACAGCTTTTGAATGAATCTTATTCAAGAGTGTGCGGGCTGTTAAGAGAGAGTAACCCCATAAGTAATAGGGAAAATCTGTGAAACTCAACATCGATCGGACCATATCCAATAAAGTCTGATTTCTCCTTTCAGATGCACCATTGTGCTGTGGTGTACCTGGAGGAGTATATTGAGCGAGAATCCCATTCTCCTTCATATAATCCATGAACTCACCACTCATATATTCACCGTCTCGATCTGATCGAAGGCATTTAATATATTTACCAGTTTGTTTTTCTACTTCATTTCGGAACTCTTTGAACTTTTCAAAGGTTTCCGATTTATGTCGCATCAAATACACATAACCGTACCGTGACAAATCATCGGTAAAGGTAACGAAGTACGAATAACCACTGTGAGCAGTTTGACTTAGTGGACCACATACATCAGAATGTACGAGTTCCAGTAAGTTAGTGGCTCGGTGTCCAACACCAGAAAATGGGGCTTTGGTCATCTTACCCTGAATACATGATTCAAAGTGGATAGGATTCAATGGTAAGATCTGATATCAAACCATTACTAACCAATTGGGTAAGGCGTTTAACGCCAATGTGACCAAGTCTCATATGCCAAAGTTCAGTATTATTAATTACAGGTAAACTACGTTTATTAACTCCAGTATTTAATATATCTTTTGAAGTTTGCAATGTATAATGACCATGCTGGTTTGGACAACAAAGATTCTGAATATTATTTTTATCATATAAATACAAAGAACTATTCTTAATATTAATACAAAAGCCTTATGTATCCAATACAAAAAGTGATATAATATTTGCGACACATCCCGGTACAAAATGACAGTCATAAACAAAAGTGTCCCATCGACAATGAGATCTCGCATACTCCCACTGCAACTGCATCCAAAGAGTATCCACTCCCGAATCGCAATTGCATCTCTCCAGGCTTAGTTTCCTACTTTCCTTCAGCACCTGCAACGAATTGCAAATGTGAATGAGACAAGAGAATCTAAAATACAGCTGGATGTAACGGCTTCACAAGCCAAAGATAAATCAATAACTGGAAAATAAAAGTACCTGATGTAGAAGCTCTGTCTCTCCTCAGCTGGGAATGTAATCAGGACAGTTCCTCTTCCAGTGCCCGACTTTGCCGCAGTGGTGGCATTTGTCTTCAGAAGCCCTTTTGGGCTTTGCAATCTTCGCCTATTGTGAGGACCAAAAGCCTTCTTCTTCTTCTTGCATTTCTTGTTCTTTCCCTTGGACCATCCTTGGGAAGAAGCCGAAAGAGAAGTAGTTCTAGGAGGGAGGGCGAGTGGTACTCCTTTCTTAAGGTCCTCTTCTGCCGTGAGCAACATCCTATGTAGCTCCTGGTAGGTACAGACAGTCCCGTGCATGTTGAAGTACATCACGAACTGGCGAAATGAAGCTGGTAGTGAACCAAGAATGACACTCCTACCGAGAATGTCATTCAAGATGAGATTATGTTGCCTCAATTGATCGATCAAATCGATCATCTGAAGAACATGTGGGCTAACACTTTGCCCCTCATCTAGACGCGCATGGAACAGTTCCAAGGCGACTTTGTGAACAATCACTTGTTCTTGGTTCTCAAACGGTTGTCCAATCGCGTCATCATACTATAGGAATCTAGCATACCATAATACTGTTGCTTGAGTTTCGGAGACAGTGAACTAAGGATGTATGATTTAACCCTTAAATCATCATCCTTTCAAGTTTCAAAAACTTGGCGTTCCTCCTCCGAAGCATCCGCACCCACTGCAAGGGGCAACGGACCCTCAAGAACATAACCCAGCTTTTCGGAATCGAGGACAATTCTCAATCCAATTCCCAGTCTGCCAAGTTCTCAGCGCCTTTCAGTTTGTTCGCATCAAGCATACGCGCAAACTGATTTGTGGATTGTGCCGCCATCGCCAATCTATCATATAGATCACGAAAAACGGTTAGCAGAAATAAGCAGTTTCATATAATATCAAAAGTATAAACTAGATCATGGATTTTTAATCTAATATGCCCCTCCCACTAAATCATGCAATTGTAATCCAAAACAGAATACAAATATAATAATAAATTAAATACTAATAGTGAAAAATGGATCCCGTGAATATATTTCGGCTCACAGCAGAGGCACGGTCTCGCCTACGTATATTCATCAGGTAGACAACTCATTTGTCAATCATTCACTAATGACTTATAAGTATCATGACAAGAACTCACTTGGGTTGGAAACCAAGCAAAACCCAAGCATCTTTCTCAAAACCCCAAGAACTTTGAATACTGATTTTGTAGGAACAAAACCCAACCAAGATCAGCCCCTAACCACCATGAAACTCACGTCCATGATAACCACAAGCATGAAATCAGATTGTATTTTGCTAGCAATGGAGACGCCACTAAGTTGCCAAGCTTAGATAAGTCAATTTGAACTTGAAAAGGGGAATCCCTCCCTCAACAAGGTTTTGGCCATGCCATGGAAAGCTCAAGCTTTTCTCTCTTTCAAAATTCTGTATATCACGTTGGTTTTGTAAAAATACAAAGAAGAGTCATATATAAGGGTTACAAAAGAGTAAAAAGGCTAAAATGACCCTAGAGCTAAAATTACCAAAAGCCCTAAGTCAAGCACCTCAACCACGACCATTAAGGTCCTTTTGCACCTAAATAAACTTAAAACAAGATTAGAAGCTAATCTCACTTAAGCTAATTGAGGTGCTTACATGCTATAGTAAATTGACGTGCTTCCGGCTAAGTACAAATCTAAGCATAGTTAAGCCTAATGGCATAGTCAACCATGCTAATTACATCATAAATAAAGTCAAAATGTCGAGCACAAATGACAAAAATGCCCCCATTTGGCCGAATTCAACATAGTCCCAAAATGGGTGAAATCGGGTCAAAAGGGTGCTGGTGCTGAAGCTGCTCTGCTATGCTTCAGTCTGAGCTGATATTGGGTCAAATGAAATATCTTGGGGACCTCTCTGGTTATGCCCATATGTGTCTCTAGGGTGCACTTGACTTGGTTGCTGCAACTGGTCACATAGCTCTGAGCTAGTCCCGCAAAGGCCTCTCTGATCTTCTTTGCTCTTTGGCGTGTGATTGGACCTGTTGGCAACTGCATGGGTTCCTCCAAGTTATTAGATGCATCCTGCAATGTCTCTGGTGTGGTTGGACTCATGTCATTCCCTCCTTGTTGAAAAGGATTCGACCTCGAATCTGAACCTGCATCAAAATGAGTTAAGTCAGAAACATTAAAAGTAAAAGATACGTTGCACTTACCTGGCAAATCCATCTTATATGCATTGTCATTGATCCTTTCAAGACTTGAAAAGGTCCATCTCCTCTCGATTGTAGCTTGGATCTTTTCCTCTTGCATATAAAGCCACACCAATTGCCGGGGTCAAAACACAATGCGTTGGAAACCTATTATTCTCACCAACTCTGCCTTTCCCTTATCATTCATACTCCCAAGCTTAATAAGAATCAAAGATAATAAATCCATAGGAGTTAAAGAATTAGAATCATAATCAATCTCATAAGGCAAGTAAAAACTAGAAGGATGAATGCATCTATAATATGCAAACTCTGGCCTCGCTATTGCATCTGTGATCTTTTAGCTCTTTGGCGTGTGATTGGGCCTTTTAGCAATTGCAAAGGCTCTAATGTTCCTTGGGTGATTGCATTCATGTCAAATGTTATCCCTTGGATCATGTCATATCCGGTCCTGGCCGTTTCTCATTGTCGCTGCGAAGGCAAGCCACAAGGAGACGTACCAAGGTTAAAACTCGTCAATGATAAACTCAAGTTAGTTACGTAATCCTGACAGCTAGGGCACGTTCAGAATTCCGCTTTTACTTGAATTTACCTAGTATCTGATATACATCCGGTATAAATAAATCTCTTATCGGCTACATCCTCACAGTAGAGGCACGGTCTCGGATGTAGTCACAAGAAGTATTCATAAACCGTATTGACAAGACGGACCATATAACATGCATCAAATACATAATTACATTCAAACCTTATTAATTAGGGATTTTCCGCTAAGTGTCATACACCCTAAATCTAACCAATTTAGATCCTAATAAGCATGCATAAAGTCAAGAAAACATGATTAAATATTGATTCAATGAAGGATAATCATATTAAGTGGCCTAGAATCAGACTCGCTCTGATACCATTTTGTAGGGGTTTTAGGGGCTAAATCCGGTAACGCAGCGGAAACGGTGGAAAATCGTATTTTCCGATTTCAAAAATTTTTATCGGATTAATTAAATAAACATATTTATTTAATATTCCAATAATCAAATTATGAAATAAAATTCAATAAATCATATTTAAGTGAATTTACCAAATTACCCTTACTTTGGTATTTTGTCCATTTTAGTCCGAAATTGATCTAATCAATTTTGAATGATTCTAAATCATTTCTAAGATGACTTAGCATGTTCAAAACATCAAAACACCAAAACAACCAAAATCCCCAAAATCTTTCACCAAGGCCGAAGCCTCACTAAGGTTCCATTTGGTGCACTGTCATTTCATGCTTCAAAACACATCAAGATGTAATCCAATGAACATGAAACTTTATATGCATCATATGAACACACAAATACACAACATATATGAAAAGCCCCAATTTGGAATTGGTCATGAACCCTAATTTTTCAATTTCCACAAATTGGACAAATTAGACCAATACATTAAATCAATACTTCAATCATCATTCTTCCATCCAATCCAAGTCTCAACACAATGAAACAACTCAAGATCAAATCTAGGTCATTTAAGAGTGGGTCAATAACTCTAGATTAGCAACATGGTTTCCAAAATTTTTCCAAAAAAAAAAAAAAAAAAAACATGGTTCCAAAACCTTAAAAGAAAGTTTACAACTACAATAGTCACAACCTTCCTTCACCATACATGCTCAACACTTCAATCAAACTTCCATCAACAAAAACACAAAGAAATAAAGAAAGAAATAATCTAAGAACATCACATGTTGAAGCCTAGAACCTAAGGAACATTTTCCTCTCTAATAGCAAGTTTGAAAAACTTACTAAAATTCCAAGCTTTCTTAATCTTTCTTTCTTTCTCAAGCTTTCTTAAGTTTCTTCAATGGAGTTTTCTTTTGTAAAGTGTATTAGGTTAAGTGTAAGTGAAATGAAAATCAATATATACATGTAACAATTAAGCCTTGACCGAATTTCACATATACAAATATAAGTCATGTAATTTCAATTTCATTTCAAATTTATTTAGTCAACTTGCATAAATATCTAAATACAACTTTATTAGATATAATTAAGTCAACAAAGGCAACTAATATCATTTACTTTAAATATCCTAATGTAAGATATTTATATTTTAATTAATTTAATCATTTAACAATTAAATAATTAATAATTAATCAAATACAAATATATTAAATATATGTATAATATTACATTAATATTAAAAACATATATTCATTTAGGATATAAGTCAAATAACTCATTTTGACTATTAATCAATGTGTATTTAAATTAATCAAGTATTAATGTAAATACACAATAATTAGGCAAATGACTATCTAGTCCTTTAGCACGTATCTTGCGTTTAACCTTTATTAAACGACTTTATAAATAATCAATATATTTATTAATGTTGCTCTAGTGCTCTACGAGTATGTTTCATTATTGAGACTCTCTAGATTCAGGTATATCCGTCACGAAATCTAATTTCGTGTCCATAATCTATCCACCCGTAGATTATGACGATCACGGATAATCTCGCTGAACCATATAGGTCGAGGTCATGGCAAATGTATAATTCCTTCGTCACAGGTATCCGGATAATCCCAGAGATATAGATGTAAACGTCAAATCTCTATCGGGATTATCCAGTCGACTATTCTATTAGCAATCTCAAAAGATGTTAGAACTAGCTTCTAAACTTTACCACGGGCCCATGGATTTATCTGATTGCTAATCATATGGACTACCTATGCTCTGGTACACAGAACTGACGGATTCTATCTTGACATACATAGGACACCCTGAGGATCTATCTACACCCAACGAACAGGCGGAGGTCTGATCTTAATAGATCGGTGACGTGACTGCCGTCTAAGTGTAGAAGATGTCTCATGTGCCCATAATGGCATCTCAAGTCTAAGAATCACAAGTGCTACTCAACCCAAGAAGATTCTTATTGACGCTGGTGTACCATCCATTAAGAATCTTCGGTGAGTCGTTCAGTGTTTATCCGCTATAAACACCTACACGTCTATACTAGTCTCCAAGACTTATGGTTCATTGAGAAACCATTGGAATCATATATTCCAGTATACGACATGTACCGGTCTCAACGGGTTTACTATACTGACCAAGTAGTGTAAACCTTGACCAGGAACTGTCTGAGAATGACAATGTCATGATACTTCTCAATGTCCGTTGCGACGCTTTTGCAACTGTATCATGACTAATCATTCTAGGGTCATTACGTCTTTACCATATAGAAAGATAGATTATATATAGAAACTGCATATATTATTCATAATAATAATGTTTTACTGAAGTATTCAACAGAAATACAACCAGGAATTGGCGCTCTGAGCACCACCCCAACATGTTTGTCCATCAGTTTGTGGATGACATGTGGTAGAATACAATAGTTTGGTGCCTAGTTTAGCCCACAACACCTTCCAAAATAGCTAAGGAACTTAACATCTCTATCAGATACAATACTCCTAGGTATACCATGGAGTCGCACTATGTCTCTGAAAAATAAATCTGTAATGTTTGTAGCATCATCGGTTTTATGACATGCAATGAAATGAGCCATTTTACTAACCTATCAACTACAACAAAGATGAATCTCTTCCCCTCTTTGTCCTAGGCAAACCTAACACAAAATCCATCGATATATCAACCCAGGGTTCACTAGGTACAGGCAAAGGAGTATACAAACCATGTGGCATTAATTAGATTTAGCATGCTTACATGTTAGACACTTATCACAAATACGCTCAACATCACGTTTCATTTTAGGCCAATAAAAGTGCTCATGCAAAATAGCTAAAGTCTTAGTAATCCCAAAATGCCCCATCAAACCTCCCTCATGCGCTTTCTTCACAAGCAACTCACGCATACTACAAGCAGGAACACACAACCTGTTCGCTTTAAATAAGAATCCGTCATGAATGTAAAACTTTCTAAAAGATGACTTTGCACAAGTAGCAAAAATCTCACCAAAATCATAATCACACTCATATAATTCCTTAATCAAATCAAATCCCAACATCTGTGCATGCATTGAAGTAAGTAAAACATACCTGCGAGATAATGCATCGGCCACTATGTTTTGTTTACCTTCTTGTAGCGTATAATATAAGGAAATGACTCAACGAATTCCATCCATTTTGCGTGTCGCTTATTCAGCTTACCTTGACCCTTCAAGTGTTTTAATGATTCATGGTCGGTGTGGATCACGAACTCTTTAGGCCACAAGTAGTACTGCCATGTCTCAGTGCTTTCACAAGTGCATATAACTCTTTGTCATACGTGGGGTACCTCAAAGCTGCTCTATTCAGCTTCTCACTAAAATAGGCTATTGGTCGCTTTTCTTGCATGAGAACTGCTCCAATACTAACCCTGATGCGTCGCACTCAATCTCAAATGTCTTTTCGAAGTTGGGTAGTGCTAAAATGGGTGCACTGCATAACTTCGCTTTAAGGTCCTGAAATGCTCGCTCTTGCGCCTCGCCCCATTGAAAACCAACTGTCTTCTTTACTACCTCAGTCAATGGCGCGTCAATGATACTGAAGTCCTTGACAAATCTCCTATAGAAGCTCGCTAACCCATGAAAGCTTCGGACTTCTATCACTGTAGTTGGTGTAGGCCATTCCTGAATTGCCTTTACCTTCTCCACATCTACCTCGATGCCATCTGCACTCACAACAAAGCCAAGAAAAACAATTCTATCCATGCAAAATGTGCATTTGTCAGAGTTAGCATACAATTGTTCTTTTCGTAAAACATCAAGTACATGCTCCAAATGCATTACATGCTCATCTATTGTTTTACTATAAACTAAGATGTCATCAAAATAAACCACAACAAACTTACCTAAAAATGCACGCATAACATGATTCATCAATCTCATAAATGTGCTAGGTGCGTTTGAGAGACCAAATAGCATAACTAACCATTCATACAAGCCATACTTAGTCTTAAATACAGTTTTCCACTCATCTCCCTCTCTCATGCGAATTTGATGGTATCCACTCTTTAAATCAATCTTACTAAATATTTTGGAACCATGCAATTCATCCAACATGTCATCTAGTCTAGGAATGGGGTGACGATACTTTACCGTAATATTGTTGATAGCTTGGCAGTCAACGCACATACGCCACGTCCCATCTTTCTTAGGAACTAGAAGCACTGGTACTGCACAAGGACTCATGATTTCCCATACATACCATTTGTCCATCAACTCCCGTACTTGCCTTTGTAGCTCATTTGTCTTCTCGGGATTGCCCTATAAGCCGGTCTGTTAGGAATGACTACTCCAGGTATGAAGTCTATCTGGTGTTCAATACCTCTAATGGGTGGAAGCCCACTAGGTATGTCCTCTGTCAGTACATCACTGTAATCCTGCAAAAGAGATGAAATAGACATAGGAAGCAAAGGGTCAGAGTTAGTAAAATAAATATGAGGCTCCTTATAGACTAACAATAACATGAGCTTGCTAGCCTTGAACGCTTTCCTTGCTTCACCCTCACCCATGTAGAAACTCTTTTTAACTTTCCCTTTTGTTTCCCCCTTACGTTCACTCACACTCCCCTTGGAAACTCCCACGGCCTTGGCCTTATTTTTCTCACCAGATACACCACTCTCACTAGTCTCACCCAAGGTGGTGTTTCCCTTCGCTCTCTCTTTGTCACGCTCAAGTTGCAACTTAACCTGATCTTCATGGACTTGTGCATGTGTAAGTGGGTATAATGTAATAGGTTTTCCCTTATGCTGGAAAGAGTATTTGTTCTTGAACCCATCATGAATAACCTTCTTATCAAACTGCCACGGCCTGCCCAAAAGAATATGTCCTGCATGCATCGGTATCACATCACATAGGACATCATCTGTGTATGGCCCAATGGTAAAGCTCAACAATACTTGCTTTGTCACACTTATTTCCCCACAATCATTTAACCACTGCAACTTGTAAGGCTTCGGGTGTCTCAAGCAACTCAACCCCAATCGCTCAATCAAAGCTGTGCTAGCAACATTAGTACAACTGCCCCCATCTATGATCATACTACATCCCTTGCCATTCACACGGCACCTAGTATGGAATATATTCTCCCTCTGCTGCACACTCTCATCCTCTACAACATGTGCACTCAAGCACGCTTGACAACTAAGGATAAGTTATCCAGCGGGTATGCAGCTCCCTCATGGTCACTAGCATCCTCCAACTCTGGCATCTCCTCCTCAACCTCACTATCGGTAGAGTACACCTCTCCACTCTTTTTATCAATCACTAAGGTACGCCTATTGGGACATTGTGAAGCATAGTGTCCCATGCCCAAACATTTGAAACACTTTACATCCTTAGTTCTAGTAGTTGCTCCCTCAGGTTTTGGTCTAGTCTTGATCGATTCTGCAGCCTCTTTACCCTTGGCACTAGGTTCGGCCCTAGGCTTATTAAAGCCTCCACTGAATTCGCCTCTAGGCTTGTCAAAGCCTCCATCTCGCTTCTTATTCGGAACCCATTTCCCTTTCCATGCAGAAGTAGCCTGAGTACCAAATCTGGATGTTGACTTTTTCTTGAGTTGCCTTTCTATCTTGATAGCCATGTGAAACATATCCTCCAAATCAACATAATGATGCAACTCCACCATGTTTGCAATCTCTCTATTCAAGCCCCCTAGAAACCGTGCCATAGTAGCTTCTGCATCCTCAACTACATTTGCCCTGATCATGGCAACTTCCATCTCGTAATAGTCCTCAACACTTTTGGTCCATGATACTGATGTTGTAGTTTCTGATACAACTCCCTATAGTAATGGCTGGGTATAAATCTCTTTCTCATGAGACCCCTAAGTTCTGCCAGTCTGACCGGTCTTCATAGTTTCTCCTCCGAGTAGAGACAAGCCGATCCCACCAAATCAGCATAATCGGAATCAATTGCTGCCAGACTGATTGACAAGAACTCACTTGGGTTGGAAACCAAGCAAACCCCCAAGCATCTTTCTCAAAACCCAAGAACTTTGAATACTGATTTTGTAGGAACAAAACCCAACCAAGATCAGCCCCTAACCACCTTGAAACTCACGTCCATGATAACCACAAGCATGAAATCAGATTGTATTTTGCTAGCAATGGAGACGCCACTAAGTTGCCAAGCTTAGATAAGTCAATTTGAACTTGAAAAGGGAAATCCCTCCCTCAACAAGGTTTTGCCATATCCATGGAAGCTCAAGCTTTTCTCTCTTTCAAATTTTGTATATTACGTTTGTTGTCTCCAAAATACAAAGAAGAGTCATATAATAAGGGTTACAAGAGAGTAAAAAGACTAAAATGACCCTAGAGCTAAAATTACCAAAAGCCCTAAGTCAAGCACCTCAACCACGACCATTAAGGTCCTTTTACACCTAAATAAACTTAAAAAAAAGATTAGAAGCTAATCTCACTTAAGCTAATTGAGGTGCTTACATGCTATAGTAAATTGACGTGCTTCCAGCTAAGTAGAGATCTAAGCATAATTAAGCCTAATGGCATAGTCAAACATGATAATTACATCATACATAAAGTCAACATGTCGAGAAAAAATTAAAAAAATGCCCCCATTTGGCCGAATTCAACATAGTCCCAAAATAGGTCAAATCGGGTCAAAAGGGTGCTGGTGCTGAAGCTGCTCTGCTATGCTTCAGTCTAAGCTGATCTGGGTCAAATGAAATAGCTTGGGGACCTCTTTGGTTATGCCCACATGTGTCTCTGGTGTGCACTTAACTTGGTTGCTGCAACTGGTCACATAGCTCTGAGCTAGTCCCGCAAAGGCCTCTCTGATCTTATTTGCTCTTTGGCGTGTGATTGGACATATTGGCAACTGCATGGGTTCCTCCAAGTTGTTAGCTGCATCCCTAATGTCTCTGGTGTGGTTGGACTCATGTCATTCCTCCTTGTTGAAAAGGATTCGACCTCGAATCTGAACCTGCATTAAAAATAAAATAAGTCAGAAACATTAAACAATGCAGGAACGCCAAACTCACCAGAAATCAAGCTTGTAAGTATTGTCGTTGATCCGCTCCAAGACTTGAAATGGACCATCTCCTCTTGGTTGCAACTTGGATCTTTTCCTCTTGCATATAAAGCCACACCCAATTGCCGGGGTCAAACACAATGCGTTGGAAACCTATTATTCTCACCAACTTGCCTTCCCTTATCATTCATACTCCCAAGCTTAATAACAATCAAAGATAATAAATCCATAGGAGTTAAAGAATTAGAATCACAATCAATCTCATAAGGCAAGTAAAAACTAGAAGGATTAATGCATCTATTATATGCAAACTCTTGCCCCGCTATTGCGTCTGTGATCTTCTTAGCTATTTGGCGTGTGATTGGGGCCTGTTGGCAATGCAAAGGCTCTAATGTTCCTTGGGTGACTTCATTCATGTCAAATGTTGTCCATTGGATCATGTCATTCTCCCTCTCTTGAAATGGATTCGTCCTCGAATCCGAACCCGGATCATAGATAGTTATGACAAAATCAATTGGATGATGATATTGAAATATAAAAGAATCATACTTGACCACTTGTACCTGAGATGAAAAAGCATAAACAATATAGAAAATGTTATGGAAAAACTCCACTACCACATCTACTTTCTTTTCACCAGCTCGCACAACTTCATCATCACTCATGGCCACTATCTCAACCATACTTGCAAAGACCTCCTCACACACCTTCTCAGCTTCACTATGTTTTTCAACCTCAGAGCACACTACCTCACAAGTGTTTACTCCCTCAATGCTCACGGTCTCACAAGCATTTTCACTCACCATGTCACTTATAACGCAATTCACAACATTCAAGGCCTCACAAGTGTTTTCATTCGCTATGCACTCAACATCACAAGTGCTTCTCACTTCATTACACAAAACTTCAATAACTTTTGGTTGTTGAGTACTCTCTTCATTCACTGCATATTTAGTTACCTTCCAAGTCTTTTTCCATTTCTCATAAGATCTTCTATAATCAATCATAATATCTTGGATATCACTTTTGAAAGTATCCAAAACCTCGATCTTATCATCAATAGTTAAACTTGGACCTGCCATCTCAACACGAAACAAACAGATTATAAATAATAAAAAGCAAAACAAATATGTAAATCCTCACAATCTCATGTGTTTACACTCTGATATCACTCCACTCGTGTTTGCACTCTATTGGCTTTCACCCGATATTGTGCTCACAATCACTGCCTTTTACCACTCTTGAGTTCGTCCTCAATTCAAATGTGAATCACACTTATCCAAGAATGGTCAACTAAGTGTAGTCTACAAGCTAGCAAAAACACAATGTATATATAGAGCAGGTGGAATAAAGCAAATAAGATAAGTAATCACGGAGACTCAATCGAAAAAACCTATAGCTAGAGTGCTCATAATAAGAAAGAATGACGAGTTAGCTAAATGCAATAAATAAGCAAGCAAGCAATCAACGTGTCACTGAAGCAATCTTGTGGTCACTCACTATAGTGTTTGAGCTCACCTTTCTTTTATTTTCTTTTCACACACACTCACAAGTGTTTACACTCCAATGAAACACAATAAAGCACAAAGGATTTCAATTCGGCTATAACACAAATATAGTCTTTCAAGCTCAACCAATACAAACCAAATCAAATATCAATGTAACTCATGTAAAGCAATCCAATCAACTTGCAAATGGTCTAATCAAGCTAAGCACAATGCGACCAATTCTCTTTCATTTTTTTTTCTTTTTTTTTTTTCCAAAACAAGTAGGTGACTCAGCTGCTTACGTAAGTAGCTTACAAGTAGGTCAAGTAAGCATGTCAATTCGGCAATGGTAAGTTACAAACCAACTAAACACTTTTTCCAACTAACTTGGTGATGCAGCAGCTTGCCTCTTCAAGCACCTCTCAAATGCAATTATAGCTACTCAAATTTCCATGTCAAGCTCATGAGTGCTTCCATTTTCAATGTCATGCTAATGATTTCAACACAAATCCAATGTCAAGCTAATGATGGCTCACGCAAATCAGCAAGCACACTTGTTAATTCATGCTTCAACATAAGCACATCAAGCACTCACGGCAATATGTGTAACAAAGCAACAAGACTTGTCTCACAAAGTTAACACACAAGCATAAGTAAACTTCAAGAGTCTCACGGCCTCATCAATCCATAAGCATTTCATTTTGTTTCAACACTCATTCACTCAAATGCCTCACCACAACACTTAAAAACACTTGTTTTCCTCACACTTCACAAGATTGCAACAACTTCACAAGATTGCAAACAAGCTAGTTCAAGCAAATGCTAGGAGTAATGAAGTGCAATCTGATTTTCTCAAAGTAGATATGAACAATACCTATTGAAAACAAGCTAAGTGACATGCATATGCCAAGAACAAAGCAAGGGTGGTGATGGTTCTTCCTTGGCCGAATCTGACCTGATGCATTTCTTTTTCTTTTTCTTTTTGATTTTTGAAACTAATAACTTAATAAACAACTAAATAATACTTACCTTATCCAAAAAAAAACTTACAATTAACAACTAAACACTTGATTCAAGCAAAGAACACCAAAGCCCCAATTTTGACCTAAGTAGCCAAAGCTTAACTCAAAGAAATATTCATGATCAATCAAAAAACACTCAAGGCAGAATGTTATTCATGATATTTTTTGATCACAAATCAACAAGAATCAGCAAGAAACAACAAGATCCAACAATGGCCGAATCAAGGTGGAAGTAAAACCTTGATGCCGAAATTAAATCAACAAAGAACAAAGACGAATACAAGATTAAACAACACAAAGGATAGGAAATCAGACCTCAGAACCCTAAGCTCATGATACCAAATGACAAGAACTCACTTGGGTTGGAAACCAAGCAAACCCCAAGCATCTTTCTCAAAACCCCAAGAACTTTGAATACTTATTTTGTAGGAACAAAACTCAACCAAGATCAGCCCCTAACCACCTTGAAACTCACGTCCATGATAACCACAAGCATGAAATCAGATTGTATTTTGCTAGCAATGGAGACGCCACTAAGTTGCCAAGCTTAGATAAGTCAATTTGAACTTGAAAAGGGGAATCCCTCCCTCAACAAGGTTTTGGCCATAGCCATGGAAAGCTCAAGCTTTTCTCTCTTTCAAATGTTGTGTATTACGTTTGTTGTCTCCAAAATACAAAGAAGAGTCATATAATAAGGGTTACAAGAGAGTAAAAAGACTAAAATGACCCTAGAGCTAAAATTACCAAAAGCCCTAAGTCAAGCACCTCAACCACGACCATTAAGGTCCTTTTACACCTAAATAAACTTAAAACAAAGATTAGAAGCTAATCTCACTTAAGCTAATTGAGGTGCTTACATGCTATAGTAAATTGACGTGCTTCCAGCTAAGTGTTTGGGCCAAATTTGGTCCAGGGGTAGTTTCGTTATTTTTCTTCAGATCCAATATTAGACGCACCCCTGAAGCCTCCTAATCAAACCCCAAAGACATAATGTCGACCCAGGCCCGATGAACACCAATACCGGTAACTGTAGGTCTATCCAGAGACCGGCCCACGTACGTCCAGGCTCATTAATGCCACCCACAAGCCATCTGTTCCAACCTGCAAGCAGTAATGTCACTTCATTAAGTTAACTGTTACCATGTTCTAACGGGCAGATAATTAAAAGACAGTCAATAAAGACACACATGACTATACCATGGATATATAAGGAATATGACTCCAAGAGAAAGGGGATGGAACGTCTGGCTCTCTTACCCACAGCTTTGGGACAATCCATAGCTCGATCATATCCAACTTCTGCCTCTCCTACCCATAGCTTTGGAGACATTCTCAAGCTCGCCACTCCTGCCACTTATCGCCCTCACGGCATTCAACGGAGTTCAAGGTAGCATTTTACCTTGACCCTCCATCTATTAATACCCTTGTTCATTTACTGACTTGGGCGTCGGAGTGCCCCCCCACCCACCACACCGGTGGGCAGAACTCCCGCTCACCTATCTTTGTTTTGCAGGATCGCCAGTGCCCCCTTTCACGAAATCTCAATTGTGGACCTCGGGCGAAAACCAGCGTCTACACTAAGTAGAGATCTAAGCATAATTAAGCCTAATGGCATAGTCAACCATGTTAATTACATCATAAATAAAGTCAACATGTCGAGCAAAAATGACAAAAATGCCCCCATTTGGCCGAATTCAACATAGTCCCAAAATAGGTCAAATCGGGTCAAAAGGGTGCTGGTGCTGAAGCTGCTCTGCTATGCTTCAGTCTGAACTGATCTGGGTCAAATGAAATAGCTTGGGGACCTCTTTGGTTATGCCCATATGTGTCTCTGGTGTGCACTTAACTTGGTTGCTGCAACTGGTCACATAGCTCTGAGCTAGTCCCGCAAAGGCCTCTCTGATCTTCTTTGCTCTTTGGCGTGTGATTAGACATATTGGCAACTGCATGGGTTCCTCCAAGTGTTAGCTGCATCCTGTAATGTCTCTGGTGTGGTTGGACTCATGTCATTCCCTCATTGTTGAAAAGGATTCGACCTCGAATCTGAACCTGCATTAAAAATAAAATAAGTCAGAAACATTAAACAATGCAGGAACGCCAAACTCACCAGAAAGATCAAGCTTGTAAGTATTGTCGTTGATCCGCTCCAAGACTTGAAATGGACCATCTCCTCTTGGTTGCAACTTGGATCTTTTCCTCTTGCATATAAAGCCACACCCAATTGCCGGGGTCAAACACAATGCGTTGGAAACCTATTATTCTCACCAACTTTGCCTTTCTCTTATCATTCATACTCCCAAGCTTAATAACAATCAAAGATAATAAATCCATAGGAGTTAAAGAATTAGAATCACAATCAATCTCATAAGGCAAGTAAAAACTAGAAGGATTAATGCATCTATTATATGCAAACTCTTGCCCCGCTATTGCGTCTGTGATCTTCTTAGCTATTTGGCGTGTGATTGGGCCTGTTGGCAAATGCAAAGGCTCTAATGTTCCTTGGGTGACTTCATTCATGTCAAATGTTGTCCATTGGATCATGTCACTGATCTTCTTCTCGTCTGAGTAGTGATGACAGTTGAAAATCAATTCTATTTTCTTTTCCCATTCTAAATAAGCTTCAGGATCATTCTTGCCTTGGAATGTTGGTATCTTTATCTTGATGCTACCTAGATCACCATCTATATCTCCTCGCCTACCATATCCTCTCCGATCATAATCCCCTCTTCTGGCATCAAATGCACCTCTATCATCAAACCGTCTATCTCTCCTATCATTCCACCTATCAAACCTCCTATTAGGCCTCCTATCATGCCCAGGCTGAAATCTCTCCTCCACATCATCAAAACCATCAGAATCATCAAACTCATTTTCAGCTTCCTCTTCATCTGGTGGTACATACTGTGGTGGTACACGGTGAGGTGGCACATTGTGAGGTGGTGGTACATTCTGAGGTGGTGGTACTCTGGGACCGCTACCAGTTTGAATACTCTCTACACTCTTGGACAATCTCTCCAAAGCAGTATTCATGTTCTCCATCATATCTGTAAATTTCCTATCCAAAGCCTCAAGCTTTTCATCAGTAGTTAGACCTGTCATCTCAACATTAAACAAACAGATTAGAAATAACAAGAAAGTAAAGCAAATATCTAAATCCTCACAATCTCACGTGTTTACACTCGAATGATATCACTCCACTCGTGTTTGCACTCTATTGGCTTTTACCCGATACTGTGCTCACAATCACTGCTTTTTACCACTCTTGAGTTCGTCCTCAATTCAAATGTGAATCACACTCAATCCAAGAATACAAACCAAATGTAGTCCTCAAGCCAGCATGAAACACAAAGGTCTAATAATATATATGGGACAGGTGGAAACAAAATGCGAATAGGAATAGCAACGACGAAGACTCAATCAAGAATACTTAAACTAGAGTATTTGGAATAAAGAAGTGAACAATTAGCACAATGGAAAAAAATAAGCATGCAAATTCACGGTCGTATGCATTTCGGGAGAAAATTTGGCACCGCTATAGAAATTTTGATGGGATACCCTCCACGGGCACCTAAATGATAATATGGAACAAACTACAACAAAAAAAAAAATCACTTTCTTACTCGTTTTTTTTTTTTTGATAACGTCAGATGCTAAATGTGGTTCTGATTTCAGAGGCTGATTTAGGTTCTGATTTCAGAGGCTGGTTTTCAAAGCCTGATTTCAGAGTCTGATGAGGGTCTGAATTCAGAGGCTGCTAGTCAGTGTATGATTTCAGAGTCGAATAAGGGTCTGATTTCAGGGTCTGAATTCAGAGGCTAATTTTCTGAGGTTACTGGTCAGGGTCTGATTTCATGGTCTGAATTCAGAGGCTAATTTTCAGAGGTTACTGGTCAGGGTCTGATTTCAGAGGGTTTGGGTCTGATTTCAGAGGCTAAGTTTCAGGGTCTGATCTCAGAGTCTGATTCAATGGTTAAGTTTCAAGGTCTGAACTCAGAGTCTGATTTCAGAGGCAGATTTCAAAGGTTACGTTTTAGGTCTGATTTCAGAAGCTAAGATTTCAGGGTCTGATTTCAGACTTCACTTAGTTTTTCAGGGTCTGATTTCACACTTCACTAGGGTTTAGAAACAAAACACACAGCCGCCAAGAACATGCTTATTTCTTAAACTTATGCTAAAGAACAGAATGACTATGACGAACTGATAGGAAGAACAGAACAGAAGCCCAGAACTGGAAAAAGTGATAAAGATGCACTGATATGCAGAACAACAAAACCAGATCCAGAATATAAACAAAACAAAAACAGAAACAAGATCCAACAAGAACTGAAACGAAAATAACAAAGAACAAAATAAAAACAGAATCAAACAAAAGGAAAGATAGAAAAAATCAGACCTTGGAACCTTGAGCTCTGACACCAAATGACAAGAAACCCACTTTTTTTTGGATAAGGTAAGTATTATAACCAAAAGAAACTATATACAAGAGCAAAGGGGCAACCCCCAGGATCTAGAGAGGACAAGCCCTCCTAGAAGAAAGCCAAACGGCTACAATAGATCAACTAAAGATGTCATCGGGCAAGTGCCACGAAAGGTGAAGCCATTTATTGTCATAAGATGGAGTCACCTTACGTAAAGAACTAACACGATTCCGAACATCAAAAACAATATCATATAGAAGAACAGAAACTGGCCTAAGAGGCATATCATGAGTGCGAGCATTCCTCTCCCTCCATATATGGTAAACTGACGCTGCAAAGACAGACGAACCAGAAGATGATATAAAGAGGCACCAGAGAACTGACAAAGCCACTCAACAGTTTGGCGCCAATCTCGACAACTCCAGTCTAAACCACACATGGCTAACACATACGACCAAACCCTCAATGAAAGAGGCACTGAAATAAAAGATGATCGATGTCCTCACTCGACAACCACAAAGGATACACCGCGAGTAAGAGGATATACCAAATTTCATTAGACTGTCCTGAGTACAAAGGCCTCCCTGAATGGACATCCAAAGAAGAAAAGAATGGCGGGGAATAGATATCCGGAACCAGACAACTCGGGACCAAGGCATCTCGGGTCTCCTCGACCTCAAAGCATTCCAGGCACAATCCACAGAAAATTTCCCATGTCTATCATCTTCCCAAACCAGCATATCATCCCTCAAACTAGAAGGAGACGGAAGGTGAGTCTGAGCCAGATCAACAAGAGCAGCAGATCTAGAAGGGGGCCAATGCCAAGCAGAATCAGAGATAATGGAAGCAACTGTCGCCATCCTATCCAAGCCAGAATCATAAATCACTCTCTCGCCGAATGAGAGCTTCTCATCACAAAGAAACCTCATAACTTCAGCATGTTTTAATGGGTCATTGAGACCCCTAATATTCCAACAACCAAAAATCATTAAAACAGATGAAAAAAAGCCAAACCCACGAATCAACATCGACGACCCCCCCTAGGGAACTTCCACTTCTGACTCCTTTTACCACCAGAACTCTTTTTAGATTTGTTACCATAAGCCAATTTCTTAAAGACCAGGGAATCAACAGCCTTAATAGCCAAACTGTTAACCATAGGAGTGGGCGAATCATAAGCTACAGAAGGCGAGCACTCATTTAACTCAGAAGTAGGGTGATCCTCAACAAGATGTGAAGAATCAAGGGAACACTCACCTTTCAAATTACCATCTGTCTCCACAGAAACTGTCTCAGAAGAAACCACAGGCCAAGATGGAGTAACCTGAGTCGAGTCCAACACATTAGAAGAACACTCTCCCAAAACAAGAGTTCTATCAGCATTCTGAGGCAAAACACCACTCGAACTAACAGGAGGGATCAAAGAAGTACCCTTACCTTTCTTGTTTTTAGTGACCGGGATCCAGGCCCCCTCCTGATCCTTAATAGAAACAATTGTAGCATCCTTATCCGTAGACGGAATAGATGGCTTGGGAATAACGGGCTGAGCAAGTTTTTTATCTCCTTGCTAGGTGCCTTTTTAGGGCAAGAGTTCACCGAGTGGCCAAAAACTTCACAAGTAGAACATTTTACAGGAACCCATTCAAACTCAACCCTAATAGGAACCCTAGTGCCATTAGGGTAGGGGTGAGCAAAACCGGTTTCGGTTCCGGTTCTGCATGGAACCGGAACCTACCCGGAAAAATTGGTTCCGCACTAAGTGGAACCGGAACCTACCCAATTAAACAGGGTACCCTATTATTCGGTTCCAATCTGGTTCCGGTCCGATTCCGAATTACCCTATTTTAAAATATTTTAATGAAAACTACATTCCAATACGAGTCCGTTGGAAAAAACGGGGACCAAATGGTAAATTTTTTTTTGGAAAAGGTTACAAAAAAATGGACAAATTGGAATACCAGGGACGGTCCCAGTAGTAGAAACAAGTATGATACCATATACTATTGGAGACACTACTACTAGGAATGATAGCACCTTACAGTTGATGTTTAGAGTCATCAAATCATCTGACAACCAAGTAACTGTTCTTATCTGAACCGATTTATTTTCTTCTGAGTAGGCCTAGCACTGAAAACAGTACAAATGTTATCAAGGAAGACTAGAATTCAAGATTGTCATTCAAAAAACCAACAAAACACTAACAGTCGCTGGATATTTAATTTATTAATATACCTTTATAACATCAATCAATGTACATATCTCTTTGTCGACTGAGATTTGCATATTATACCATACAATGATAAGAACTAAATGACAAGGTTATACATCAGTGAATCTAACAAACTACAATCTCTCTCGCATCAATTAAGTAGCCCTTACAGATTTTATGTCATGAAACAGTAGGCTGCAGATTGAGCTACAACTTAATATGTCATGAACAATTAAAAAGTTGTATGTAATGTATGAAGTTGATGTGAAACCGGTTCCATGGTCCGGTTCCAGTTCCGATCATTTTAGAACCGGAACCTACCCGGATAAAATCGGTTCCTTCATTTTTGGAACCGGAACCTACCCGATTACAACCGGTTCTGGTTCCAAACCCGGAAAATCGGTCCGGTTCCAACCGATTCCGGGTAGACCCGGAACCATTGCTCACCCCTACATTAGGGTATTGGAAAACAATCTCCTCGACAAGGGGGTTTCGGGCATCAATCTCAACACAAACACGAGCGAAACTGAGTCGTTCCTGGATAGGGTAATATGGTCAGCATTGAGAGGTCTCCCAGCTGCACTGGCCACACAACTAATTCCTTTCGCCGTCCATAAAGGAAAAGGTAGGTCAAAAAGTCTGATCAGACCGGAACCTTGAAGAGGTCCTCCTTAGTCAAAGATAAATTTGGATGCCAAAGTTTTAGAACCAACGGTCTATTAGCCATATGCCAAGGGGCTCCATCCAACACCACATTAGCCTCTTGAAGGCTATGAATCTAAACAAAAAGAAACCATTATCGGATGTAAGAACTTCTAGCAAACCCATCCTTCCCCATAACTTGTGTGCAATAGAATTGACAGTTTGAAAGGGTAGTCATTTTCCCACAAAGTAACCTACTAAAGTATTTCGCCAGTACACACTTCCTTCTTCAATAACTTCTGCAGGTGGGCACACGACAATCTTACCATCAATAATATTAGGTTTGACATAATGTAAAGCAGTGGAAGAAAAAGTCGAATCGAGATGGTCAATTCCCATAGAACCATTCAATGCAGAGGCATAACTCTTAGGACGACCAGAATAACCCCCACCTACTACTACAGAAGCCGCAGGCACAGCATCCTGACACACACCCAAGGCATCACCAGTCACTCTTCTACCGGTCAATTGGGCAGCATTCTGCCCCACAGCACCATCATCACAATAACAGAATCCATCAAGGCACTACAAGCAGAACCAATCAGACTCGCTTCACCCAACCTGCCAGACTCACCAATCTTCAATCCATTCTTTACATCCACTGCACCAGAGTCCAAACTGCCTGCAGACCCCCCTGCAACACCAAATCCAGACTCACAGACAACACTATCAGACCCAAGGATTACGCCAAATCAAGAAACATATAAATTCAGGCCACCAGCAGCTCCTCCAACAACGCCAAGAACAGAACCAGATCCAACAGTACCCTTATCAACCTCAAGACTAGAACCACTAGTTGACATAGGTTGAATGCCAATACCAGTCTGACTACTACCCAAACAACCAGCAAGACCACTTGCACCTACTAGACTCGGCTCACAAACAGCGACACATTCAACCCCAGGACCCGAAACCAAACTCTCATCAATCAAGCAATTCACATCACCTTCGACCACACAGCCCAAGGAAGTACCCATAGCGCCAATTCCAGAGCTATCATCATCACTGACGGCCGCAGGGGAAACACCAAATTCATGCTGACGAGAAACCACACTGCACGTAGGACCACCAACTGAATTGGTCACTAACGCCGGCGCCGAGATGGAAACAGAACCAAGCTTCAAAGGAGGCGAGGCAGAAGCGGCCGCCGAGACAGCCCTAACAGCCTTACGGCCAACTCCAGGGAGGCGCGGCCCCACAAAAGGAACACCAGACGGAGGCATGGGAAAAGACTAAAGGGTAGGGGAAAGAGCAACAGGACGGAAAAAGAGAATCAAAATCGATCTGAGAGTAGATCTGAGAAGAAAGGAGAAAGAATGGCTAGGCGAGAAGAACAACAGGCGAAGCAAAGGGAAAGATACGAGGGGGGGTAGACGGAAAAGGAGAACCAAAATCGATCTGAGAGTAGATCTGAGAAGAAGGGAGTACGAAGGGCTAAGGCGAGAAGAAAAAAGTTATACCGGTCTGAGAAAAACAAAGGGAAAACCTAAAAGTAGATCTGAGAATGCAACTGAAAAGGAAAAAAGACAAGCCGTGGAGAAGTAAAAGAAACTGAGAGTTAACAAATTGGTAGAAGACCATAGAGATTAAGGTTCACGACGAAGACGAGAATCGCTGAGAGGTGAGGAAAAAAAGGGGAGCATTTTGCTTCTTCCTTTTATACCAAGTCTTTAAGTCTTCAAATGCCTAGGAAGCTTTATTCTAAACTGATTTGGGCCAAGTGAAATGGCTTTGGGCCCTTTCCATCGAAGCCCACATGCGTCTCTATTTGTTTGTTGCAGTCGGCCATAAAACTCTGAACTAATCCCGCCATTGCTTCTCTGAGTCTTTTGGTCCTCTGCCTCGTAATTGGCCCTTCTGGTACTTGTAATGGGTCTTTTGATTTGTTGTCGGCCTGGATCATGTCATCCCCTCCCTCTTGAAAAGGATTCGACCTCGAATCTGTACCTGCATCAAAAAGAGTTAAGTCAGAAACATTAAATGTAGCAGACACATTATACTTACCTTGTAAATCCAACTTGTATGCATTGTCATTAATCCGTTCCAAGACTTGAAATGGACCATCCCCTCTCGGTTGTAGCTTAGATTTACGTTGTTCAGGAAATCTCTCCTTGCGCATGTGTACCCAAACCCAATCTCCGGGCTGAAATACCACACGCTTTCTTCCCTTATTAGCATGAGAAGCATATTGCTCATTCTTCCGTTGTATTTGCTCTCTTGCTTTCTCATGTATATGCTTCACCAAATCGGCTTTCCGTTTTCCATCTAGCCCTGCATGCTCATCAACAGGCAAAGGTAACAAATCCGATGGAGTTAGTGGCTGAAATCCATAAACAATTTCAAAAGGTGAAAAATGATGTAGAAGAATGAATGCTATGATTATATGCAAACTCAATAAATGGCAAACAATCTTCCCAACTCTTCAAATTCTTGCCAACTATAGTGCGCAATAATTGAGATAAAGTCCTATTAACTACCTCTGTTTGTCCATCAGTCTGTGGATGACATTTTCTGAGGTTACTGGTCAGGGTCTGATTTCATGGTCTGAATTCAGAGGCTAATTTTCAGAGGTTACTGGTCAGGGTCTGATTTCAGGGGTTGGGTCTGATTTCAGAGGCTAAGTTTCAGGGTCTGATCTCAGAGTCTGATTCAATGGTTAAGTTTCAAGTCTGAACTCAGAGTCTGATTTCAGAGGCAGATTTCAAAGGTTACGTTTTAGGTCTGATTTCAGAAGCTAAGATTTCAGGGTCTGATTTCAGACTTCACTTAGTTTTTCAGGGTCTGATTTCACACTTCACTAGGGTTTAGAAACAAAACACACAGCCGCCAAGAACATGCTTATTTCTTAAACTTATGCTAAAGAACAGAATGACTATGACGAACTGATAGGAAGAACAGAACAGAAGCCCAGAACTGGAAAAAGTGATAAAGATGCACTGATATGCAGAACAACAAAACCAGATCCAGAATATAAACAAAACAAAAACAGAAACAAGATCCAACAAGAACTGAAACGAAAATAACAAAGAACAAAATAAAAACAGAATCAAACAAAAGGAAAGATAGAAAAAATCAGACCTTGGAACCTTGAGCTCTGACACCAAATGACAAGAAACCCACTTTTTTTTTGGATAAGGTAAGTATTATAACCAAAAGAAAACTATACAAGAGCAAAGGGGCAACCCCCAGGATCTAGACAAGCCCTCCTAGAAGAAAGCCAAACGGCTACAATAGATCAACTAAAGATGTCATCGGGCAAGTGCCACGAAAGGTGAAGCCATTTATTGTCATAAGATGGAGTCACCTTACGTAAAGAACTAACACGATTCCGAACATCAAAAACAATATCATATAGAAGAACAGAAACTGGCCTAAGAGCATATCATGAGTGCGAGCATTCCTCTCCCTCCATATATGGTAAACTGACGCTGCAAAGGACAGATGAACCAGAAGATGATAAAAAGGCACCAGAGAACTGACAAAGCCACTCAACAGTTTGGCGCCAATCTCGACAGCTCCAGTCTAAACCACACATGGCTAACACATACGACCAAACCCTCAATGAAAAGAGGCACTGAAATAAAAGATGATCGATGTCCTCACTCGAACAACCACAAAGGATACACCGCGAGCAAGAGGATATACCAAATTTCATTAGACTGTCCTGAGTACAAAGGCCTCCCTGAATGGACATCCAAGAAGAAAAGAATGGCGGGGAATAGATATCCGGAACCAGACAACTCGGGACCAAGGCATCTCGGGTCTCCTCGACCTCAAAGCATTCCAGGCACAATCCACAGAAAATTTCCCATGTCTATCATCTTCCCAAACCAGCATATCATCCCTCAAACTAGAAGGAGACGGAAGGTGAGTCTGAGCCAGATCAACAAGAGCAGCAGATCTAGAAGGGGGCCAATGCCAAGCAGAATCAGAGATAATGGAAGCAACTGTCGCCATCCTATCCAAGCCAGAATCATAAATCACTCTCTCGCCCAATGAGTACTCAATCGGGCCTACAGGATGCCAATTATCAAACCACAATAAAGTCGACTCACCATTCCCAATACTCACTCTCATCCGCCGACGGGACCAAGAACGAAGCTCCAAAATCTTACGCCACACTCCAAGAGCAATCAGAAGGACGAGGGATCTCCCAAAAACTTCTCACCCTCAGTAATAAGAGTAAACCCAAGTAGACCAAGAAGAAACCTGACCAGAACAGAAAACCAAATATGCTTGACAATAGCTCTATTCCAAGCTTCCAGACTCTTTATACCCAGACCCCCCTCCTTAAGAGGTAAAAACAATTTTGCTCCAAGCTACTCTAGCCCCAGTAGTGATAAGCGCATTACCCTTCCAAAGGAAAGAACGAAGGATAGTCTCCACCTTCCTAATCACTGACTTAGAAGAAGAATAAATAAGAAGACCAATAAACTTGAATGGAGAATAAAACAGACTTTATAAGCTGGAGCCGACCTGCATAAGAGAGAAACTTACAACTCCAACTTTTAGCACGCATAACAATACGATCCACAAGAGAAGCACAGTCAGAACCCCAAGAATCGCGATTATGATTTTGTAGAAACAAAACTCTTTTAAGGCCACAAAGAAGACCACAAAGAACTTGCCCTGAGAACCTTTAAGATGAATCCTTGTAGTGTTTTGCTAGCAATGGAGACGCCACTAAGTTTGCCAAAACTTAGATAAGTCGATTCAAACTTGAAAAAGGGAATCCCTCCCTTACAAGAATTCGGCCATAGCCAAAGCTTTAAGCTTTTGAGTTTTTTATAAATTTTGTTGATTGTTTTCCAAATGAAAAAGAAAGAAAGCTTAAATAGTGATACAAAAGAAACCCTAAAGGCATAAAGACAACAATGCCCTTAAATACGAAATTACAAAAATACCAAGTCTTTAAGTCTTCAAATGCCTAGGAAGCTTTATTCTAAACTGATTTGGGCCAAGTGAAATGGCTTTGGGCCCTTTCCATTGAAGCCCACATGCGTCTCTATTTGTTTGTTGCAGTCGGCCATAAAACTCTGAACTAATCCCGCCATTGCTTCTCTGAGTCTTTTGGTCCTCTGCCTCGTAATTGGCTCTTCTGGTACTTGTAATGGGTCTTTTGCTTTGTTGCCGGCCTGGATCATGTCACGAGGAGATGTAGATGGTGGTCTAGGTAGCATCAAGATCAAGATACCAACATTCCAAGGCAAGAATGATCCTGAAGCTTATTAGAATGGGAAAAGAAAATAGAATTGATTTTCAACTGTCATCACTACTCAGACGAGAAGAAGATCAGTTTGGCAGCAATTGAGTTTACCGATTATGCTATGATTTGGTGGGATCAACTTATCTCTACTCGGAGGAGAAACTATGAGAGACCGGTTCAGACATGGGCAGAACTTAGGGGTCTCATGAGAAAGAGATTTATACCCAGCCATTACTATAGGGAGTTGTATCAGAAACTACAACATCTATATCAGGGGACCAAAAGTGTTGAGGATTATTACACAGAGATGGAAGTTGCCATGATCAGGGCAAATGTAGTTGAGGATGCAGAAGCTACTATGGCACGGTTTCTAGGGGCTTGAATAGAGAGATTGCAAACATGGTGGAGTTGCATCATTATGTTGATTTGGAGGATATGCTTCACATGGCTATCAAGATATAAAGGCAACTCAAGAAAAAGTCAACATCCAGATTTGGTACTCAGGCTACTTCTGCATGGAAAGGGAAATGGGTTCCGAATAAGAAGCGAGATGGAGGCTTTGACAAGCCTAGGGCCGAACCTAGTGCCAAGGGTAAAGAGGCTGCAGAACCGATCAAGACTAGACCAAAACCTGAGGGAGCAACTACTAGAACTAAGGATGTAAAGTGTTTCAAATGTTTGGGCATGGGACACTATGCTTCACAATGTCCCAATAGGCGTACCTTAGTGATTGATAAAAAGAGTGGAGAGGTGTACTCTACCGATAGTGAGGTTGAGGAAGAGATGCCAGAGTTGGAGGATGCTAGTGACCATGAGGGAGCTGCATACGCGCTGGATAACTTATCCTTAGTTGTCAAGCGTGCTTTGAGTGCACATGTTGTAGAGGATGAGAGTATCCATACTAGGTGCCGTGTGAATGGCAAGGGATGTAGTATGATCATAGATGGGGGCAGTTGTACTAATGTTGCTAGCACAACTTTGATTGAGCGATTAGGGTTGAGTTGCTTAAGACACCCGAAGCCTTACAAGTTGCAGTGGTTAAATGATTGTGGGGAAATAAGTGTGAAAAAGCAGGTATTGTTGAGCTTTACCATTGGGCCATACACAGATGATGTCCTATGTGATGTGATACCGATGCATGCAGGACATATTCTTTTGGGCAGGCCGTAGCAGTTTGATAAGAAGGTTATTCATGATGGGTTCAAGAACAAGTACTCTTTCCAACATAAGGGAAAACCCATTACATTATACCCACTTACACCTGCACAAGTCCATGAAGATCAGGTTAAGTTGCAACTTGAGCGTGACAAAGAGAGAGCGAAGGGAAACACCACCTTGGGTGAGACTAGTGAGAGTGGTGTATCTGGTGAGAAAAATAAGGCCAAGGCCGTGGGAGTTTCCAAGGGGAGTGTGAGTGAACGTAAGGGGGAAACAAAATGGAGAGTTAAAAAGAGTTTCTACATGGGTGAAGGTGAAGCAAGGAAAGCGTTCAAGGCTAGCAAGCTCATGTTATTGTTAGTCTATAAGGGGCCTCATATTTATTTTACTAACTCCGACCCTTTGCTTCATGTGTCTATTTCATCTCTTTTGCAGGATTACAGTGACGTACTGACAGAGGACATACCTAGTGGGCTTCCACCCATTAGAGGTATTGAGCACCAGATAGACTTCATACCTGGAGCAGCCATTCCTAACAGACCGGCTTATAGGAGCAATCCCGAGGAGACAAATGAGCTACAAAGGCAAGTACGGGAGTTGATGGACAAAGGGTATGTAAGGGAAAGCATGAGTCCTTGTGCAGTACCAGTGCTTCTAGTTCCTAAGAAAGATGGGACGTGGCGTATGTGCGTTGACTGCTGAGCTATCAACAATATTACGGTAAAGTATCGTCACCCCATTCCTAGACTAGATGACATGTTGGATGAATTGCATGGTTCCAAAATTTTTAGTAAGATTGATTTAAAGAGTGGATACCATCAAATTCGTATGAGAGAGGGAGATGAGTGAAAAACTGCATTTAAGACTAAGTATGGCTTGTATGAATGATTAGTTATGCCATTTGGTCTCTCAAACGCACCTAGCACATTTATGAGATTGATGAATCATGTTATGTTTGCATTTTTAGGTACGTTTGTTATGGTTTATTTGATGACATCTTAGTTATAGTAAAACAGTAGATGAGCATGTAATGCATTTGGAGCATGTACTTGATGTTTTACGAAAAGAACAATTGTATGCTAACTCTGACAAATGCACATTTTGCATGGATAGAATTGTTTTTCTTGGCTTTGTTGTGAGTGAAGATCGCATCGAGGTAGATGTGGAGAAGGTGCAATTCAGGAATGGCCTACACCAACTACAGTGACAGAAGTCCGAAGCTTTCATGGGTTAGCGAGCTTCTATAGGAGATTTTTCAAGGACTTCAGTAGCATTGTCGCGCCATTGACTGAGGTAGTAAAGAAGACAGTTGGTTTTCAATGGGGCGAGGCGCAAGAGCGAGAATTCCAAGACCTTAAAGCGAAGTTATGCAGTGCACCCATTTTAGCACTACCCAACTTCGAGAAGACATTTGAGATTGAGTGCGACGCATCAGGGTTAGGTATTGGAGCAGTTCTCATGCAAGAAAAGCGGCCAATAGCCTATTTTAGTGAGAAGCTGAATGGAGCAGCTTTGAGGTACCCCACGTATGACAAAGAGTTATATGCGCTTGTGAGAGCACTTGAGACATGGCAGCACTACTTGTGGCCTAAAGAGTTCGTGATCCACACCGACCATGAATCATTAAAACACTTGAAGGGTCAAGGTAAGCTGAATAAGCGACACGCAAAATGGATGGAATTCGTTGAGTCATTTCCATAAGTTATACGCTACAAGCAAGGTAAAGAAAACATAGTGGCCGATGCATTATCTCGCAGGTATGTTTTACTTACTTCAATGCATGCACGGATGTTGGGATTTGATTTGATTAAGGAATTATATGAGTATGATTCTGATTTTGGTGAGATTTTTGCTACTTGTGCAAAGTCATCTTTTAGAAAGTTTTACATTCATGACGGATTCTTATTAAAGCGAACAGGTTGTGTGTTCCTGCTTGTAGTATGCGTGAGTTGCTTGTGAAGGAAGCGCGCATTGGGGAGGTTTGATGGGGCATTTTGGGATTATTAAGACTTTAGCTATTTTACATTAGCACTTTTATTGGCCTAAAATGAAACGTGATGTTGAGCGTATTTGTGATAAGTGTCTAACATGTAAGCATGCTAAATCTAAATTAATGCCACATGGTTTGTATACTCCTTTGCCTGTACCTAGTGAACCCTGGGTTGATATATCGATGGATTTTGTGTTAGGTTTGCCTAGGACAAAGAGGGGAAGAGATTCAATCTTTGTTGTAGTGATAGGTTTAGTAAAATGGCTCATTTCATTGCATGTCATAAAACCGATGATGCTACAAACATTGCAGATTTATTTTTCAGAGACATAGTGCGACTCCATGGTATACATAGGAGTATTGTATATGATAGAGATGTTAAGTTCCTTAGCCATTTTTGGAAGGTGTTATGGGCCTACCACATGTCATCCACAGACTGATGGACAAACAGAGGTAGTTAATAGGACTTTATCTCAATTATTGCGCACTATAGTTGGCAAGAATTTGAAGAGTTGGGAAGATTGTTTGCCATTTATTGAGTTTGCATATAATCATAGCATTCATTCTTCTACATCATTTTCACCTTTTGAAATTGTTTATGGATTCAGCCACTAACTCCATCGGATTTGTTACTTTGCCTGTTGATGAGCATGCAGGGCTAGATGGAAAACGGAAAGCCGATTTGGTGTGAAGCATATACATGAGAAAGCAAGAGAGCAAATACAACGGAAGAATGAGCAATAGCTTCTCATGCTAATAAGGAAGAAAGCGTGTGGTATTTCAGCCCGGAGATTGGGTTTGGGTACACATGCGCAAGGAGAGATTTCCTGAACAACGTAAATCTAAGCTACAACCGAGAGGGGATGGTCCATTTCAAGTCTTGGAACGGATTAATGACAATGCATACAAGCTGGATTTACAAGGTAAGTATAATGTGTCTGCTACATTTAATGTTTCTGACTTAACTCTTTTTGATGCAGGTACAGATTCGAGGTCGAATCCTTTTCAAGAGGGAGGGGATGACATGATCAGGCCGACAACAAATCAAAAGACCCATTACAAGTACCAGAAGGGCCAATTACGAGGCAGAGGACCAAAAGACTCAGAGAAGCAATGGCGGGATTAGTTCAGAGTTTTATGGCCGACTGCAACAAACAAATAGAGACGCATTGTGGGCTTCGATGGAAAGGGCCCAAAGCCATTTCACTTGGCCAAATCAGTTTAGAATAAAGCTTCCTAGGCATTGAAGACTTAAAGACTTGTATAAAGGAAGAAGCAAAATGCTCCCCTTTTTTTCCTCACCTCTCAGCGATTCTCGTCTTCGTCGTGAACCTTAATCTCTATGGTCTTCTACCAATTTGTTAACTCTCAGTTTCTTTACTTCTCCACGGCTTGTCTTTTTCCTTTTCAGTTGCATTCTCAGATCTACTTTAGGTTTTCCCTTTGTTTTCTCAGACCAGTATAACTTTTTTCTTCTCGCCTTAGCCCTTCGTACTCCCTTCTTCTCAGATCTACTCTCAGATCGATTTTGGTTCTCCTTTTCCGTCTTACCCCCCTCGTATCTTTCCCTTGCTTCGCCTGTTGTTCTTCTCGCCTAGCCATTCTTTCTCCTTTCTTCTCAGATCTACTCTCAGATCGATTTTGATTCTCTTTTCCGTCCTGTTGCTCTTTCCCCTACCCTTTAGTCTTTTCCCATGCCTCCGTCTGGTGTTCCTTTTGTGGGGCCGCGCCTCCCTGGAGTTGGCCGTAAGGCTGTTAGGGCTTTGTCTCGGCGGCCGCTTCTGCCTCGCCTCCTTTGAAGCTTGGTTCTGTTTCCATCTCGGCGCCGGCGTTAGTGACCAATTCAGTTGGTGGTCCTACGTGCAGTGTGGTTTCTCGTCAGCATGAATTTGGTGTTTCCCCTGCGGCCGTCAGTGATGATGATAGCTCTGGAATTGGCGCTATGGGTACTTCCTTGGGCTGTGTGGTCGAAGGTGATGTGAATTGCTTGATTGATGAGAGTTTGGTTTCGGGTCCTGGGGTTGAATGTGTCGCTGTTTATGAGCCGAGTCTAGTAGGTGCAAGTGGTCTTGCTGGTTGTTTGGGTAGTAGTCAGACTGGTATTGGCATTCAACTATGTCAACTAGTGGTTCTAGTCTTGAGGTTGATAAGGGTACTGTTGGATCTGGTTCTGTTCTTGGCGTTGTTGGAGGAGCTGCTGGTGGCCTGAATTTATATGTTTCTTGATTTGGCGTAATCCTGGGTCTGATAGTGTTGTCTGTGAGTCTGGATTTGGTGTTGCAGGGGGTCTGCAGGCAGTTTGGACTCTGGTGCAGTGGATGTAAAGAATGGATTGAAGATTGGTGAGTCTGGCAGGTTGGGTGAAGCGAGTCTGATTGGTTCTGCTTGTAGTGCCTTGATGGATTCTGTTATTGTGATGATGGTGCTGTGGGGCAGAATGCTGCCCAATTGACCGGTAGAAGAGTGACTGGTGATGCCTTGGGTGTGTGTCAGGATGCTGTGCCTGCGGCTTCTGTAGTAGTAGGTGGGGGTTATTCTGGTCGTCCTAAGAGTTATGCCTCTGCATTGAATGGTTCTATGGGAATTGACCATCTCGATTCGACTTTTTCTTCCACTGCTTTACATTATGTCAAACCTAATATTATTGATGGTAAGATTGTCGTGTGCCCACCTGCAGAAGTTATTGAAGAAGGAAGTGTGTACTGGCGAAATACTTTAGTAGGTTACTTTGTGGGAAAATGACTACCCTATTCAAACTGTCAATTCTATTGCACACAAGTTATGGGGAAGGATGGGTTTGCTAGAAGTTCTTACATCCGATAATGGTTTCTTTTTGTTTAGATTCAATAGCCTTCAAGAGGCTAATGTGGTGTTGGATGGAGCCCCTTGGCATATGGCTAATAGACCGTGGTTCTAAAACTTTGGCATCCAAATTTATCTTTGACTAAGGAGGACCTCTTCAAGGTTCCGGTCTGATCAGACTTTTTGACCTACCTTTTCCTTTATGGACGGCGAAAGGAATTAGTTGTGTGGCCAGTGCAGCTGGGAGACCTCTCAATGCTGACCATATTACCCTATCCAGGAACGACTCAGTTTCGCTCGTGTTTGTGTTGAGATTGATGCCCGGAACCCCCTTGCCGAGGAGATTGTTTTCCAATACCCTAATGTAGGGGTGAGCAATGGTTCCGGGTCTACCCGGAATCGGTTGGAACCGGACCGATTTTCCGGGTTTGGAACCAGAACCGGTTGTAATCGGGTAGGTTCCGGTTCCAAAAATGAAGGAACCGATTTTATCCGGGTAGGTTCCGGTTCCAAAATGATCGGAACTGGAACCGGACCATGGAACCGGTTTCACATCAACTTCATACATTACATACAACTTTTTGTAATTGTTCATGACATATTAAGTTGTAGCTCAATCTGCAGCCTACTGTTTCATGACATAAAATCTGTAAGGGCTACTTAATTGATGCGAGAGAGATTGTAGTTTGTTAGATTCACTGATGTATAACCTTGTCATTTAGTTCTTATCATTGTATGGTATAATATGCAAATCTCAGTCGACAAAGAGATATGTACATTGATTGATGTTATAAAGGTATATTAATAAATTAAATATCCAGCGACTGTTAGTGTTTGTTGGTTTTTTGAATGACAATCTTGAATTCTAGTCTTCCTTGATAACATTTGTACTGTTTTCAGTGCTAGGCCTACTCAGAAGAAAATAAATCGGTTCAGATAAGAACAGTTACTTGGTTGTCAGATGATTTGATGACTCTAAACATCAACTGTAAGGTGCTATCATTCCTAGTAGTAGTGTCTCCAATAGTATATGGTATCATACTTGTTTCTACTACTGGGACCGTCCCTGGTATTCCATTTGTCCATTTTTTTGTAACCTTTTCCAAAAAAAAATTTACCATTTGGTCCCCGTTTTTTCCTACGGACTCGTATTGAATGTAGTTTTCATTAAAATATTTTTTAAAATAGGGTAATTCGGAATCGGACCGGAACCAGATTGGAACCGAATAATAGGGTACCCTGTTTAATTGGGTAGGTTCCGGTTCCACTTAGTGCGGAACCAAATTTTTCCGGGTAGGTTCCGGTTCCATGCAGAACCGGAACCGAAACCGGTTTTGCTCACCCCTACCCTAATGGCACTAGGGTTCCTATTAGGGTTGAGTTTGAATGGGTTCCTGTAAAATGTTCTACTTGTGAAGTTTTTGGCCACTCGGTGAACTCTTGCCCTAAAAAGGCACCTAGCAAGGAGATTAAAAAACTTGCTCAGCCCGTTATTCCCAAGCCATCTATTCCGTCTACGGATAAGGATGCTACAATTGTTTCTATTAAGGATCAGGAGGGGGCCTGGATCCCGGTCACTAAAAACAAGAAAGGTAAGGGTACTTCTTTGATCCCTCCTGTTAGTTCGAGTGGTGTTTTGCCTCAGAATGCTGATAGAACTCTTGTTTTGGGAGAGTGTTCTTCTAATGTGTTGGACTCGACTCAGGTTACTCCATCTTGGCCTGTGGTTTCTTCTGAGACAGTTTCTGTGGAGACAGATGGTAATTTGAAAGGTGAGTGTCCCTTGATTCTTCACATCTTGTTGAGGATCACCCTACTTCTGAGTTAAATGAGTGCTCGCTTTTGTAGCTTATGATTCGCCCACTCCTATGGTTAACAGTTTGGCTATATAAGGCTGTTGATTCCCTGGTCTTTAAGAAATTGGCTTATGGTAACAAATCTAAAAAGAGTTCTGGTGGTAAAAGGAGTCAGAAGTGGAAGTTCCCTAGGGGGGGTCGTCGATGTTGATTGTCGTGGTTTGGCTTTTTTTCATCTGTTTTAATGATTTTTGGTTGTTGGAATATTAGGGGTCTCAATGACCCATTAAAACATGCTGAAGTTATGAGGTTTCTTTGTGATGAGAAGCTCTCATTCGGCGAGAGAGTGATTTATGATTCTGGCTTGGATAGGATGGCGACAGTTGCTTCCATTATCTCTGATTCTGCTTGGCATTGGCCCCCTTCTAGATCTGCTGCTCTTGTTGATTTGGCTCAGACTCACCTTCCGTCTCCTTCTAGTTTGAGGGAGGATATGCTGGTTTGGGAAGATGATAGACATGGAAATTTTCTGTGGATTGTGCCTGGAATGCTTTGAGGTCGAGGAGACCCGAGATGCCTTGGTCCCGAGTTGTCTGGTTCCGGAAATCTATTCCCCGCCATTCTTTTCTTCTTTGGATGTCCATTCAGGGAGGCCTTTGTACTCAGGACAGTCTAATGAAATTTGGTATATCCTCTTGCTCGCGTGTGTATCCTTTGTGGTTGTTCGAGTGAGGACATCGATCATCTTTTATTTCAGTGCCTCTTTTCATTGAGGGTTTGGTCGTATGTGTTAGCCATGTGTGGTTTAGACTGGAGCTGTCGAGATTGGCGCCAAACTGTTGAGTGGCTTTGTCAGTTCTCTGGTGCCTCTTTATATCATCTTCTGGTTCGTCTGTCCTTTGCAGCGTCAGTTTACCATATATGGAGGGAGAGGAATGCTCGCACTCATGATATGCCTCTTAGGCCAGTTTCTGTTCTTCTATATGATATTGTTTTTGATGTTCGGAATCGTGTTAGTTCTTTACGTAAGGTGACTCCATCTTATGAAAATATATGGCTTCACCTTTCGTGGCACTTGCCCGATGACATCTTTAGTTGATCTCTTGTAGCCGTTTGGCTTTCTTCTAGGAGGGCTTGTCCTCTCTAGATCCTGGGGGATGCCCCTTTGCTCTTGTTTAGTTTTCTTTTGGTTATAATACTTACCTTATCCAAAAAAAAAGAAACCAAGGTTAAGGAGGTTAATTTTATGAATGTCTCTCGTGTGATAAATCCTTCATGGAAGTTTTTTTGCCACTCTGATATTTGCCCGTTCGGTCGTATCTGGATTTGTTGGAACCCTAGTGATGTTGTTGTTAGCATTATTCAGTCCTCAGCTCAAGTTATCCATTGTCGTGTGATTCCTATTTCTGGGATGTGGAATTGTGTAGTTTCAGTGGTTTATGGTGAGTGTGACTACGAGAAGCGGTGGGAACTTTGGGCTGACCTGATTACTAGTGGTAGTATTTATGATGATTCCCCGTGGCTTGTTTTGGGTGACTTCAATGCCATCCGTTCTCCGATTGAGCATTGTGGTGGATCTGTGGCTTGGCCAGCTTGGAAAGATGATTTGGGTTGCTGTTTGGGTCAGGCTGGTTTGGATGATCTTCAGTTCTCTGGTTGTAAGTTTACTTGGTTTAATAAGCAGATTCAGTCCCCTATTTGGCGCAAGTTGGACCGTGTTCTTGTTAATTCTTCTTGGGAGTGTCTTTTCCTGGGTTCTTCTGCCCGCTTTCTTCCTCCCCGAATTTCTGATCACTCTCCTATGGTTGTTAAGCTTGCAGAGCTCCCTAAGATGAAAATCCCCTTTAAGTTCTTTCAGTTTTGGGTGGATCATCCTGATTTTCTCTCTGTTGTGGCTAAGGCTTGGGATATTGATGTTCATGGTACTCAGATGTTCCGTTTATGTTGTAAGCTAAAGAATGTTAAGTTGACATTGAAGAAATTTAATGTTGAGCATTTCTCTAAGATTTCGTGTCGAGTTTTGGAGATTAGGAAGGAGCTGGACAGAGTGCAGTGTGTTTTACAGGACTACCCTAGTGACCCTGCTCTGCTAGCTGAAGAAGCTCGTCTTTCGTTAAGTTATGGTGTTTTGAGTCGGGCTGAAGAAGGCTTCAATAGACAGAAATCTCGTGTTCAGTGGCTTAACCTTGGGGATCAGAATTCTAAATTCTTTTTTACCGTTATGAAGAGTTTTCAAGGTCGTAGTAAGATTACTTCTATTACTAAGGAGGATGGGACCCGTGTGGAGGAAGATGTTTTGGTTAGAGATGAGATTGTTTCTTTTTTTGAGACCCTTTTAGGTCCTCAGCATGGTCAGCAGGATTTTGATAGGGTGGCCCTTCAAGCTGCTATTACTAGACACGTGACTGCTGAACAGAGTGTGGCTCTTTCTCGAGAGGTTTCGGATGAGGAGATTAAGGTTGTCCTGTTCGGGTTGAAGGACAATAAAACTCCAGGTCCAGATGGGTTTAATTCGGGTTTCTTTAAGAAGTGTTGGAATATTGTGGGGAATGATGTCCTATGTGCTATTCACTCATTCTTTTCTTCTGGGCGTCTTTTGAGGCAGGTTAATGCTACATCCATTGCTCTGATTCCTAAGATTCCTAATCCTTCCCAGGTTAAGGATTATAGGCATATTTCTTGTTGTAATACTATTTACAAGTGCATTGCTAAGCTTATTGCGAATAGAATCAAGGTTATCCTCCCAGTGATCAGTCATAATCAATCTGCTTTTGTCGCTGGAAGGCGTATCAGCGACAATATTCTTTTATGTCAGGAATTGGTTCGGAATTTTCACCGGAATGGCAGTTCCCCGAGATGTGCTCTTAAGATTGACTTGATGAAAGCTTATGACACTGTTCGTTGGGATTTTTTGGTTGAGGTTCTGCGGACTGTTGGTATTCCAGAGAGGATGGTGGTTTCGATTCAGGAGTGTATGACTACTACTAGATTCTCTGTTTCTATTAATGGAGAGCTGCATGGTTTCTTCTCTGGGGGTCGTGGGTTGCGACAAGGTGATCCTATGTCTCCTTATCTATTTGTTTTGGCTATGGAAGTTTTGTCAGGTCTTCTTCGTAATATGGCTACTAATCCGGGTTTCCAGTTCCACTGGCGGTGTTCTAAGGACCGTCTTACTCATCTATGCTTTGCGGATGACCTTATGATTTTTTGTAAAGCAGATGCATCCTCTGTTTCCTTGATCAAAGATTGTCTTGGGCAGTTCAGTGGTTTATCAGGTTTAATCCCGAATCCAGCTAAAAGTCATTTCTTCTCCTCTGGTATCTCTTCTACCCTGCAAGGCCAGCTGCGTGATGTGTTAGGGTTCCAGGTAGGGATTCTTCCTGTGCGGTATTTGGGTGTCCTTTGATCTCTACTAAACTTAGGGCCTCTGATTGTGTTTCTCTTGTGGATCGTATTGTTATGCGTGCTAAAAGTTGGAGTTGTAAGTTTCTCTCTTACGCAGGTCGGCTTCAGCTTATTAAGTCTGTTTTGTTCTCCATTCAAGTTTATTGGTCTTCTTTATTTATTCTTCCTAAGTCTGTGGTTAGGAAGGTGGAGACGATCCTGCGTTCCTTCCTTTGGAAGGGTAGTGCGCTTACCTCTTCTGAGGCAATGGTAGCTTGGAGCAAAATTTGTTTACCTCTAAAGGAGGGGGGCTGGGTATTAAGAGTCTGGATTCTTGGAATAGAGCGGCTATTGTCAAGCATATATGGTTTCTCTGTTCTGGCCAGGTTTCCTCTTGGTCAATTTGGGTTTACTCTTATTTGTTGAGGGGGAGAAGCTTTTGGGAGATCCCTTGTCCTTCTGACTGCTCTTGGAGTTGGCGTAAGATTTTAGAGCTTCGTTCTTGGTCTGTCGGCGAATGAGAGTGAGGATTGGGAATGGTGAGAAGACTTTATTGTGGTTTGATTATTGGCATCCTCTAGGCCCGATTGTGGACACGTTGGGTGAGAGAGTGATTTATGATTCTGGCTTGGATAGAATGGCCACAGTTGCTTCCATTATCTCGGATGCTGCTTGGCATTGGCCCCCTTCTAGATCTGCTGCTCTTGTAGATTTGGCTCAGTCTCATCTACCGTCTCCTTCTAGTTGAGGGAGGATGTGCTGGTTTGGGAGGACGATAGAAATGGGAGATTTTCTGTGGATAGTGCCTGGAATGCTATGAGGTCAAGGAGACCCGAGATGCCTTGGTCTCGAGTTGTTTGGTTCCGGAAAGCTATTCCCCGCTATTCTTTTCTTCTTTGGATGACTATTCAGGGAGGCCTTTGTACCCAGGACAGTCTGATGAGATTTGGCATCTCCGCTTGCTCGCGGTGTATTCTTTGTGGTTGTTCGAGTGAGGACATTGATCATCTTTTCTTCCAGTGCCTCTTTTCTTCGAGGGTCTGGTCGTCTGTGCTAGCCATGTGTGGGTTAGATTGGAGTCGCCGAGATTGGTGTCAGACTGTTGAGTGGTTATGTCAGTTCTCTGGTGCCTCTTTATGTCATCTTCTGGTTCTTCTGTCTTTTGCACCGTCAGTCTACCATATTTGGAGGGAGAGGCTTGCTCGCACTCATGATATGCCTCTTCGGCCTGTTTCTGCTCTTCTTTATGATATTGTTTTTGATGTTCGGAATCGTGTTAGCTTTTTACGTAAGGTGAATCCATCTTATGACAATAAATGGCTTCACCTTTCGTGGCACCTGCCCGATGACATCTTTTGTTGATCTTTTGTAGCCAGTTGGCTTTCTTCTTGGAGGGCCTGTCCTCTCTAGTGCTTGGGGCATGCCCCTTTGATCTTTTGCTTGTAGCCTTCGGCTTTTCTTCTATGAGGGCTTGTCCTCTCTAGTTGCCTGGGGTATGCCCCTTTGCTCTTTGTATAGTTTTCTTTTGGTTATAATACTTACTTTATCCAAAAAAAAAAAAAGACTTGGTATTTTTGTAATTTCGTATTTAAGGGCATTGTTGTCTTTATGCCTTTAGGGTTTCTTTTGTATCACTATTTAAGCTTTCTTTCTTTTTCATTTGGGAAAACAATCAATGAAATTATAAAACTCAAAAGCTTAAAGCTTTGGCTATGGCCGAATTCTTGTAAGGGAGGGATTCCCCTTTTCAAGTTTGAATCGACTTATCTAAGTTTTGGCAAACTTAGTGGCGTCTCCATTGCTAGCAAAACACTACAAGGATTCATCTTAAAGGTTCTCAAGGGCAAGTTCTTTGTGGGTCTTCTTCGTGGCCTTGGAAGGGTTTTGTTTCCACAAAATCAAATTCGCGGTTCTTGGGCAACTGTCCGTTGCTTGGGGTTTGCTTGGATTTTCGAATCCAAGTGGGTTTCTTTGTCACTTGGATTCGAAATCCAAGCAAACCCCAAGCAACATACAGAACCCCAAGAACCACGAATTTGATTTTGTAAGAACAAAACCCTTGCAAGGCCACAAAGAAAACCCACAAAGAACTTGCCCTTGAGAACCTTTAAGATGATTCCTTGTAGTGTTTTGCTAGCAATGGAGACGCCACTAAGCTTGCTAAACTTAGATAAGTCGATTGTAACTTGAAAAGGGGAATCCTTCCCTTACAAGAATTCTGCCATAGCCAAAGCTTTAAGCTTTTGTGTTTACAAATTTCGTTGATTCCTTAAAATGAAAAAGAAAGAAAGCTTAAATAGTGTTACAAAGAGAAACCCTAAAGGCATAAAGATAACAATGCCCCTAAAGGCTAAATTACAAAAATACCAAAGTCTTCAAGTCTTCAAAGGCCTGTGAAGCTTCATTCAAAACTGATTTGGGCAAAGTGAAGTGGCTTTGGGCCCTCTCTATTGAAGCCCACATGCGTCTCTATTTGTTTGTTGCAATCGGCCATAAAACTCTGAACTAATCCCGCCATTGCTTCTTTGAGTCTTTTGGTTCTATGCCTCGTAATTGGCCCTTCTGGTACTTGTAATGGGTCTTTTGCTTTGTTGTCGGCCTGGATCATGTCACAGATTCTGACACGTGTCCCCGGCGCATGTTAGCATGGTGCGGCGCACGTTAGGCGTCGCGACGCGCTAAATTACCATTTTGCCATTTTGTGTCCTTTTTCACTGTTTTGGCTCCAAATCACCTCGAGAATGTCCTGGAACTTTATTTATCTACAAAATAACACAAAACATATTAAAATATTCACAAAACTCAAGAAACTATAAAAACATATTAGGTCAAATAAGTGAGAAATAGTGATACATTTACCACTCATCACACCCCCAAACCTAACATTTTGCTAGTCCTCGAGCAAAACACAAAATAAAATAACATAAACATCTTTAAAATAAAGTTTAACTAAGCCACTTTCGTAGGGATCACGGTTGCATTTAGCATATGCAACAAGCCTTTAAACCCCTAGGTGTCCCTAGTGGACGATTTGTAGTCTCGTGAGGGTTTACATCAACGATACCCACAAACGTTTTACAAAAGTAAAAAGATAGTGAAAACTAATGCACACAAAAGTAAAAAGACAATAGAAAAGATAATAAAGAAGTTAGTGACTAATCAGGTGAAACTTCTAATTCAAGTCACTAGTTGTTTTCTTTCTTTCTAAATTACCGAATAAGTAAATTCTCGGATTATATTTACCATTTTCCATATACACAACCAACAAAATATTAATCAACTCATTTTTACCCACAACAGTCACAAATGCAGTTGATAAGAGAGTAATATTTTTGTCCTAAAGTTTTATCAGAATTCACACCTTTTTGCAGCAATGGAATAATTTTTCTGATTTTTTTTCTGCTTTTTTTCTTTGATTTTTGATTTTTTTATTTATTTATATACAATATCTTTCATCTATGTAGTGAGCTTTGGGCCAGTGACTCCCAAACCAGTTGGCTTTAGGGCACTGGGTGTTAAGACACCCCTACGGACTTAATTACTCAGACTTCAGATATATATATTTTTGCAACATCCTTGGTCCATGTAGCGAGCTTTGGGTCAGTGACTCCCAAACCAGTTGGCGGG